>PVJA010033200.1:0-23474 GCA_004027025.1 Myocastor coypus | reverse complement strand
CTGGGCCATTACTCCCACTGACTCCTAACCAAGGATCCTTCTATAACATAAATTCACAACCTTATGAGACTCAGTGCCTGCCCATGCTGGAGCGCGAGCTCTTCCCAACTGTTCTCCCCACGCTATGGAGTATACTGTTGCTTCTTTTGCTTCCAATGAATCTTACTCTTGTTATTCTTTCTGAAGGTCATTCGTTTTTTTGTTTTTTTTTTTTGGCTTTTTGAGACAGGGTCTCACTGTGCAGTTCAGGCTGGCTTTGAGCTCACTTTTGTAGCCCAGGCTGGTCTCGAACTCGCAGCAATCCTCCTGCCTCAGCCTCCCAAGTGCTGGGATTACAGGCGTGAGCCACCATGCCCAGCTCTCTCTGAAGGTCATTCTTGATTCTTTGCTCAAGACACCAAGCACCTGGAAACAACTCTCCTAAGACCCTGCTTCCATGTTTGCACATAGCCTATTTGTCTAACTGAAAAAGTTTCAGGGTTTCCAGAAAGAGCAGAGGCATCCTCTCTGTCTGGTTTTAAATTAAGTCTTCATGAGGGACATTGATTTGCTTGACATTTCAAGGATATCAAAAGTTGAAAATTTCCAGAGCATTCTAGGTGTTGATGCTTCAATCTAAGATTTTTTTTGTGGGACCAGGGATTGAACTCAGGTCTTTGTGTTTCCCAGGCAAGTGCTTATTCTACTGAGCTATCTCCCCAGCCCCTAAGACTATTTCTTAATGTTAGCATCAAAGCTATTCTACCGACTTGCCTATGTTAGCATCAAAGCTATTCTACCGACTTGCCTATTTTACTAAAGGGACATTGTTTATCTGACAAGGTGCCTATGAGGCTTGGGACATATTTGCATAAACAACTGGGTGCACGATGTCGTTTTTCATCATTAGTGATCAGAGGAGGAAAAGAGGGAAGCAAAAGAGGTTGGGATGGAGCGGAAGGAGACACGGATGAATAGAGATTGGGCAAACCAAACTGAATCTGAGCTGCCTCCAGAAACACCCACTGGCACTGTCTAGTAAGCAGCTGGAATTATGAGCCCGACTTTCAGAAGACAGAGCTGGATTATAAATATAAACTTTGGTGGGAGTGACATACAGCAGATGGGAACTCAAGTCATGGTGCTAACTGAGATCATCCAGGGAAACAGGATAAAGTGGGAGGAGGAAGCAACTTAGAACAACAAAGCCCTTAAGAACATTAAGCGCACAGAGAGTTCGTGATCACCAAATGCTTTCCCCAAATGCACACAAAGCAAAGTAGGCCACATTTTCATTTACCTACTAAGTCACTCAACAAGCACTGATTGATTGCTTTCTATATGTTAACTGTCCCTTATACAAACATGAGTAAGAGTGCCATGTATGGTGGAACACACCTATAATCCCAGCTCTCTGGGAGGCTGAGGCAGGAGGATCACAAATTTGAACACAGCTTAGGAAACTCTGAATTAGTAAGACCCTATGTGGAGAAAAAAAAGTAAGAAAAAAAGAAGAAAGGAGGGAGAGAGGGAGGGAGGGAGGGAGGGAGGGAGGGAGGGAAGGAATGGAAGAAAGAAGGAAAAGAAAGGTAGGAAGGAAGATAAGAAAAGCAAGGGAGGGAGAGAGAGACAGAGAGAGTATTTGTAAAGGACTAGAAACATAGCTAAGTGGGAAAGCCCTGAGTTTAACCCCCATGAAAAATAAATAAATAAATAGGAATAAGATTCAATCCCTTGATTTGAGCAGATAGAGTAGAGAGATGTTAACACAGATTTGTATAAATGGAATTGCCTGTATTGTTTCTGGAGAAAAAGGAAATAATTTGTGAGACAGGTTTGTAATGAAAATTGTGGTTAATCTAGATCCTGAGTCATGAATAGGATGAAAAGTATCAGAAAATACTCTGACTTCAGTACTTTTTATGCAATGCAGATCCTTAACAAATAGGAATATTGGCAGAGAAATAGAAAATTCTGGGAGGAACCAAATAAAAGTAAACCTGGGAACTGAGTAAGTAGGGTAGGCTGCACACAGCAAGGAAACCAATGAAGGAATGAAAACAAGAACAAGAAAAAAAAGAGAAAGAAGCCAAGCGTGGTGGCTCATGCCTGTAATCCCAGCACTTGGGAGGCTGAGGCAGGAGGATTGGTGTGAGTTCGAGACCAGCCTGGGCTACAAAAGTGAGCTCAAGGCCAGCCTCAACTGCATAGCGAGACCCTGTCTCAAAAAGACAAAAATAAATAAATAAATAAATAAAAAAGAGAGAGAGAGAAAGAGGAGCCTTTGGGACGCCAGAGAACAGGATTTCCTGAGCTAGGGCAAAGAGCTGGAAAGAACAGAATGAGGAAGCTTCTCTCAGGCCCCAGGAAGGACCAAGCACTTAATCTGAGTTTTTCTGTTTGTTAGTTTGCTTTTTGTTTTATTTTGTTTTTGCGGGACTGGGTTCAAACTCATGACCTTGCACTTGCCAGGCAGGCACTTGTGCCACAGAGCTATCTCCCCAGTCCCAAAGCACTTAATTTGAGAAGCTGGAGAGAATATATTTTTATTGTTTTCATTAACTGTATTGAAAATCAATAACTACACAGCACATTAAAATTGTAGACAAATATTGAAATGTGAAAGTTATAAGATGTAGACAAAGGAAATTAAAAAAAATATTTCTGAAATGAATACATAGCATGAGATTAATAATAGATTGCACATTGTACATAAATTATTTACAAATTTAAATGAGTAGAACAATAAAAATTGTCAGAAAGGACCCAGCAGGACGGTTCAGTGGTCTAAAGCACCTGCTTAGGAAAGCTTAGGCTGCTGCAGGGACCACAGTTTGATCCCCGGCACCACATGCTGCGCCAGCCCTGCCCTCAGGGCAGGCTGAGCCGGCCATAAAAATGAATAAATAAACAAACAAAAGTTCTGAAACAAGAAAAATAAATAAATAATTTTTAAAATTGTCAGAAATAAAAATGGAACAATTTACAGATCAGTCATATAGTAGTTCACTCTGTGTCAAAATCAAGAAACTTACATTTGCATAATTTGAATTCACAAAGTAGAAAGGGGTAGGCAAAAAATATTTAAAGATTTAAAATTTCTAAATTTAGTTGAAATTGTAGCACCACATTTCCAAGAAAAATGATCCTTTTGCACAAGAAATATGAATGAAATCATACCAAGATACACAAAAATGAAATTGTCCAAAACTAATTGCAAAGAAAAAGTTATTAAGACATATACATAAAAAAATTAGCTATGGGGGAGCAAAATTAAATAGCATCTTATTCCACATTAGAAAAAAAAAAAGAGAGCATGTACATAATAAGCTAGACTAATTAATTCAAAGGACAAAAAAAAATTGTAGCAAACATACCTTTGAAAACTGAAAGTAAAATATTTTCCAGTTATACAAACTCGAAATATTTTAACATCTTTAAATGTAGCATATAGAAGATAACAAAGACCATAATCCAAAAGGCAAGAGATTGCTCTACGATCCTGGATGAAGAATGAAGAGCTTTCAGAATGGTAGTTATGCAGGACTATGTAAAATATAATCTGATTAGATGAACTCATGAAAAAGGTCATTGAAGATTTCTACAAAGTAATATCAACCTTATATCAGATTATATAACATATTTTCAATATTATATGTGTGTATGTACGTGTGTATGTGTGTATGCAAAAGACAAAGAAGTAATATAAAGTCAATGGAAAATGGAAATGTACTTTTTTTTTTTTTTTTTTTTTTTTTTTTTTTTTTTTTTTTTTTGTCTTTTTGAGACAGGGTCTCACTGTGCAGTTCAGGCTGGCCTTGAGCTAACTTTTGTAGTCCAGGCTGGTCTCGAACTCACAGCGATCCTCCTGCCTCAGCCTCCCAAGTGCTGGGATTACAGGCGTGCGCCACCACGCCCGGCTGGAAATGTACTTTTTAAAGTTTCTAATAGTAGGAGAAAATATCATACTGTCTTATAAGTAGATTGCAAGTCAAAGATACAGTATAAATCATAATACAAAAATTCAAATTAAACAATATTCAGAAAATTTATTAAATATTAATAAATTAAAATTTAATTAAATATTCCAAAACAATATTTAAAAATTAAAATTAAATTGTGAGTCCAACTAAGAGGCCAGAATGTTGTGTATCATATGTACGAATCTGTGATCAATTCAGAGTACTCATATAGTATTTGAATAGGTTAATATATACAAAAATATCAACTAAGAAAAAATTTTCCTGATAGTAAAGAATTACTAAGAATAAAACAACATGAAGACTGGAATGTCAAATATATGACCAGCACTTCTAACAGTTTGGGGATAGGATATCACACAAAGTTCTAGCATGCTGTATACATGGACAGTGTCCATGATGCTTACTGGTGGCCATGTGTCACTTGTGGGAATGAGCTATTGTTATTTCCTTGATATCCACCCTGTAAACCCAAATAGAATCATGACCCATAGGGTGCAGGAGAAGCCTATTTGTAGACCATGCTGGTGGAAATACTTTGCTTCTGTATACAACAGAATAATTGAAAAGCTGCTGTTGTGTATCTCTTTTTCTCCTGTGTTTAATTATTCACCCTATTTAGTGGGTTCTTTCTATTCTCGTTCATACAGTTGTGGTCATTTTGATCCCTCTCTAGAATATCGTTTAGTAGTCTGTGTAGGACTGGCTTTGTCTTCATGAAATTCTTCAGTTGTTCTTTGTCATGGAATTGTTTCACTTCTCCATTGTACTAGAGAGTTTTGCAGGGTACATGTCTGGGTTGAAATTTGTTTTCTTGCAAGAACTGAAGTAATTTGCTCCATGCTTGATGGTTTGTTTGGAGAAATCTGCCATTATTCTGACAGGTTTTCCTTTAAATGTGATCTGATTCTTTTCTCAAGTGGCTTTTAGTATACTGTTCCTGTGTTGAATTTCTGGAATCTTCATTATTATATATCTGGTGTGATTTTCACTGGGTTGATGTTATTTGGAGTTCTATATGCTTTGGTTACTGAATGTCAGACTGTTTCCCTGTATTTGGGAAGTTTTCTACTATTACTTCTGTTCATGTTCTTTTTATATAATTTGTATTGACTTCTTCTTTCTCGTTGATGACTATTAGTCTCATGTTGTTCATTTTTGCATCATCTTGCAGATGTTGAATTATTTTTTTTCTTGCATCCCAGTTGTTTGTAAGAAATCTTTTCTTACCTTTTCATGAACTGCAATGATGTCTATAAGGTCTGAAAGTTTCTTTTCACTTTCATTCAAACAATTTTGCCAGCTTGTGACTGAGGTTTAATTTCCTTGTATAGCACTTTGAATCTGCTTCATGAATTCTATTTCTTTCCTATATTACTCATTCAAAGATTCCATCATTTTTCTATTTTCCTCTACTTTTATCAGCGTCTTCGTTAGAAGCATTTAGTACTTCTTTCATTATAGTTATCATTTCTTCTTTTACTTAAGAAATTACTTTCGATCTGATTTTCTCTACAGCTTTCTGTAGTTGTTTCTTTACTTCAGAAGCTACTGTTTCAGAGATTTCATGTGTGTGATTTCCAATTTCTCCTATGCTATTGTCTCCTGAACTTGTTCTGCATTAGCTTGGGGCCTGAGAATGTATTTTGCTCCTTCTCTTTGTCATTTTGCGTAGCACTGTCTTCTGACCTTTTTATAATTCTTACCTTAGCATCAGGTCTGAATCTACCAAGTTCAAAGTGATACAGGCGGGTGTGGCTTTGGAGTGGATGCTATCTATGCTCCACTTCTTCCTGCTGCAGCCCTCGGAGGTGAACCTGTTGTGCCACTCTGGCAAGATGTTCTGCTCCTGGATGGGTCTTGCCTCTAGCCTTTCCACAAGGAGTTCTGCCACAGGGTTCCACACTGGTCCTGTCTGATCCATGAAGCTCCACTCATATGCTGGGCCTAGGTGCTAGGTTGGATGGCTTTCTGGCAGATCCTGGGCAGTCGCACTCACATGCTGCACCTGGGACTCAGATGAGTTTCCAGCGGACCCAGCACAATCTTTTTGATTTAGGTCTTGCACTGAGTAACTGTTTCGAGTTTTTTTTTTTTTTTTGTTTTGTTTTTGTGGAACCGGGGATTGAACTCAGGTCCTTGAGTTTGCCAGGCAAGCACTTATTCTACTGAGCTATCTCCCCGGCCCCCAACTGTTTCGAAGATAAGGATGTTAAGGCACGCAGCTATGGGCCCCTTTCCCTCACACTGCTTCCGATGTTCTGGCGTGCACCAGCCACAGCTATGCTGCAACCTTGATTGTCTGTGCCTGGCTGATTATGCATACAGCTTTGTATTAGCTGGCTTCAAGGACTCTATGCTCTGTACCCAAAACACCCTGGCCCAGCCAGGGTGTTTATGACTCACCTTCCCCTATTCCCTGCTCTACAGAGACCCTGTCTCTCCAGGCATCACTGCTGTTCAGGTCTTCTGAGCAGCCCAGCACACGCCAGCTGCCATCAATAAACCACTCCTTTCATGCCAGCTACCATGCATGTGTTCTTGTGCGGGATCGAGGGTACCTTTTCCTGACAGTTTTCCTGCCAAAGGATACATAGTGCAATGATTATTGTTATTCTCTTATTTGGTTGTCTAATTTTTTTTTCACAAAATGTAAAGCTAGGGAGCATACATTTTGGCCAACATTTTCTATTGCAATTGTTAGAAATAAATTCAGATAGCTTGAGAAAGAAATAAGTGAGGTAAAATGTACTTATTATAGGAATAACGTATCTCATAGAAGTCAAAGGAAGAGACAGGTCTAGATCTCAGGAAGGGAGTGGAAGCATGAGCTGAAAACCTCTTAGGAAGCCAACGTCTCTCACTGCTGCCTGCCTGCCTCAGGCTTTTCCCCTAGCTAACCCACATTCTCTGCTCTGAATCCACATGCCAGAGTGTGGATGCCTAGCAGCCTGAGGGTATCGATGCTGGAAGATCTTGTTCCACACAATACAGCCAGATTCCAGATAAAAAGGCAAGCACATGCCAGAGGCTTCCTGAGGATTATCTATCCACCTGGAGGCATAATCACATAGCCGAGAAACAGGACAAAATAAAAGTAGACACTCAAAAATGTCTAGTATATTGGACATGTGTCCTCAATATATCCAGATGATTTTTATGTCTCAAACCAGGTTTGTTCAGAGTACCTAACACAGCAGGTATTTTCCAAAACACAGAAGACTAAGAACCAATGGGAATAGAGCTGGGTATTAAGCTTAAGTGATGCTAAGCAACTATAGTTGGCCCCCTGTGATTGAACTCATTGGGGAAAAAAAGAGTAGCTAATAGCAGTCAAAACAGCCAAGCCAGGCTAAAGGTGTAGCCAGTGAGGTGGGGCCTCGCTGATGGACAGCAGGAAAACTAGCCAAGGGGAAAAGCTCTTCAATACCACAGAAATGGTTGACATGGAGGGAATTGCATTTGGATTTATCCCTGGCTTATGATCAAAAGTAAACTGACTGGCCATCTATGTAAAAAAAAAAACAAACAAAAAAAAAAACGCCAAAGAATCTATAGGAAAAGATAGCACAAATATTCAGTGTAGCAAGGCTATGGAACACAAGGTGATGTAGGTTGAATTGCGTCCCTCCAAATGTGTCCTCCACTCTTGACCTCTGGGA
This sequence comes from Myocastor coypus, assembly GCA_004027025.1. Classification (NCBI taxonomy): domain Eukaryota; kingdom Metazoa; phylum Chordata; class Mammalia; order Rodentia; family Myocastoridae; genus Myocastor; species Myocastor coypus. The sequence goes on along the minus strand of PVJA010033200.1, from coordinate 15,853 downwards.
CCTGCGAATGTGATCCTATTTGGACAGTGTGTCTTTATGCTTATAATCAAGTTAAAAGAAGGACCCACTACATTCAGATGAGCCCAATTCAATAAAATAAGAGTGGAAACTTGGACACAGACACGAAGACAAGCAAAGCCACAGAGCAACAGAAACAGAAAGTACAGTAATGGAGCTGCAAGACAAAAAAGGCCCAGAACTATAGGTAAGCACCAGAAGCTAGGAAAGAGAGACGAAGTCTCGCTCAGAGGCTCCAGGAAGAATCAGCCTTCTGGGCACACTGGCTTCAGACTTCCAGCCTTCAGAACTATGAGATCCAAGTCTGCATTAGTGTAAGCCACCCGCCTATAATTTTGACCTAAAAAATACATGCACAAGAGCAATATCTGAAAATTATTCGTGTTTCTAAACAGTGACAATGAGCAACTGGAAACTAAGCTTTTAGTACCATCTGAAATAATCTCAAAAGTATTAAATATGTATGGAAAATATAGCCAAGTACATACATAATTTATACACTGAAAACTACAAAGTATTGCCAAGAGGTACTGAAGGAGATTGGAGCCAATGAAAAGCTGCATCACGCACATGGACTGGAAGGCTCAATACTGTTAACACGGCGACTCTCCTCCATCTCATCTACAGGCCTAACACAAGCCTAAGCAGAGTCTCAGCAGGCTTTTAGAAACAGACAAGCCAAGTCTAAAATTTATACGGAAATACGAGAAACCTAGGATAGACTAAGCGATTTTGCAAAAAGAAAAAAAAAAAAAATACATGGAAGGAATTACACTACCTTATTTCCAGATTTACTATAAAGCTACAGTGACGAGGCAGTATGATGCAGGTCTAGACACACAGATCAGCACAATGGAAGTAGATATACACGTATGATCACTGCTTCCCACAGAGGGAAGCGAGCTATTTCAACAGGGATAAAATAGTCTCAAATCAAAGGCAGCAGTGATTGGTAGTAGACACCTATAATCCAAGCATTCTAGAAGGCTGAAGAAGAAAGGCTGCAAGTTTGATCCCAGATTGGGTAACTTCGTGACTTGACAAGATTTTTGGCCCAAAACAAAATAAAATAAAGATGGCTAGAAATGTAGTTCAATGTGAAGCCCCTGGTTTAAATACATAGTACTTCCAAAAAATAAATAAATGAATAAATAAATAAAGGCACAGCAGCACAACTAATAGATATATAAAGAAAATTAATCACCCACACCTTGAACTAAAAACAAAAATTAACTTGAAATGGATTATAGATATAAATGTAAGGGCTAAAATCCTGAGATGCTTAAATTAAAACATAGGGTAAAATATTTGTGTTTTGAGTTAAGCAAAGAATATTTTGTATAAGACATAAAATCATGAACTATAAATGACAATAACTGGCACCTTGAACTTTTGAAAAAGAATACTCAGATTGTCAAATTGTTATTACTTTGTCTAATGAAATTCTATTTATTTATTTATTTATTTATTTATTTATTTATTTTTAGGGAGAGCTCTACAGAGTGTTCAGCATCTCAGTACTAAATCAGACTTGTACTGATCTGCCTGTTTACAGCCTCCCAGGAGCTGGGATTCAGGTGCATGTCACCACGCTCAGTCTCAACTGCATGAGAGAAGGTTTTCTCTCTTGGCGACTCTCTTTAGGCAAGCTGTACATTATTGATCCCTTTCCTCTGTGGCATCACGATCTCCTTGAACAGGAAATTTGGGACTCCACTGAGTTATAGGCTATTACAGTACAGATTCTTTTATGTCCTCTATCCCCACTGACCTTGAAGGGCTAGAGCCAAAATATTGTCTATTCTTGTATCCTTTCTTTTACCTCAATTATTTGGACTGCCAACTTAAGTTGTTAACCCTGCAGAACAGAAGCTTAATGATATCCCCTGTAATATAAGCACTTGAACTTAATATTACTATCCTTCTGAATACCAAGCACCTTAGACGTAACATGAAACAAGTATTTTCCATCAAATGTTGATGTTCTAAACTTTAAATCCCTTTTCACTAGCTGCAACAGTGTCGTCTCAGTGTGTTCTGGGGACAGGGCCAGCACAGCAGGTCTGGGGATCGAACTCTCTGCCCCCTGCACCTGCTTGCAGGTGCTTTAATCCACTGAGCTATTTGGCCAGCCCTTGTTTAGTGAAATTCTATATTGTTTGTTTCTAATTTTTTTCTTTGCTTTTTTTTTTTTTAACAATTTTACATTCTCTTTAAAAAATAAAAAAGAATACTCAGAATATGTAAAGAACTCTCAAAATTACATAAGAAAACTAATCCATTAGTAAAACTTGCAAAATACTTGAAAACACATGTTAACACATGTTAAGTGACCGCATGAAAGAGATCCAATATTATTCATTACGGGAAAGCAAACTAAAGCCATATTGAAATATCTGCCACACACACACACATTATTGGAAATTTTACAAAGCAATACTAAGCAGTATCAAGGATGCAGTGACTGGAACTTTTACACTGTACTACTAGAAAAGCAAAATTGTACAGTCACTCAGGCAAACAATCTTATAATTAAGCTTACCGAAATCTTATGCCTGGGTAGCACCTCCATGCAAAGTGCTACATGTAAATGCTATGGCAAGTTTATTCTTAGTTTGCAAAAGTTAGAAACAGCCCAAATACACACCAAGAAGTGAAGCAATACACCTGTATAGTGCTCCTGCATAATGGAATACCACTCAGTAATAAAAAGGAACACAGTTTTGATATATGAAACAATATGGATAAGTCTCAAAGACATTAAGCTTTAAAAAAAAAAAAAAAAAAAAGCCTGCTGGCCAGATAGCTCAACAGATTTAAGCTCCTGCTTAGGCAGACGCAGGGACTGTGGTTGGATTCCCAGCCTGCCGGGCCAGCACCACTCTCAGGAGTACACTGAGCCAGTGAATGAAACTGAGCATGGTGGCATGTGCCTGTAATCCCAGCCCTTGGGAGGCTGGAAACAGGAGAATCACAAGTCCAATCTGTGTGGTGAGACCCTGTAGACCCTGTGCTAAATACATAAAAAATAAAAAATAGAAAAAGAGGAGCCATATTTGATTTCTGTAATGTTTTGAACAAACCAAAACTATAATGACAAAAATCAAAGCATTGATCAGAGAATGAAATAGTACATTTACTCTCCAAGAGAGTAAGGAACATTTAGAGATTATATGACTAAGTTTATTTATGAAAACTCATTGAATTGCACACTTAAGGAACAAATTTTATTTATGTCAATTTTTTTTTTTTTGTGGGACCAGGGTTTGAACTCACGACCTTGCACTTGCCCAGCAGGCACTTGTGCCTCGGAGCTATATCTCCCCAGCCCCAATATTTATGTCAATTAAGCCTCAGTAAAACTGACTTTAAAGAATGGTGAAACCAAAATGAGTAAGCAATGAAGTGCATAAATTTTGACTCAACTGTAAAGACATAGTGAAAGATTTCTTTTTCCTGTACAGTCACAAAATAAGAACACATAAAGCAGTACTCTGACACATTCTGTATAAATTAATTTTATGCAAATTTTTCTATTTTACATAGACTTGCATTGTGGGCGTAATCTGTGCGTTAGCCAAAACCATTCCATGACCTCTTTTTTTCAGGGGGGAGGGTAATCTTTCATTTATTTATTTACCTATTTATTTATCTATTTATTTGGCACAGCTCATAGTGATCCTCCTGTCTCAGCCTCCCGAGGGCTGAGATTATAGGTGTGCACCATCATACCTATTTTTGGTGTCTGGGTCAGCTCAGGGCTGGCAGGGCATGCACTATCAAGGATTAGATCCCAGGTCCTTGAGCTTGCCAGGCGGGCACTTAGGCCATGGAACTATCTCCTCCCAAGCCTTCCATTACCTCTTCAAGCCACTCTGATCTCCCGCTATTCACAAGGCTGCGGGGTCCAAGAACATGGAGGCTTCTTCACAGATAACCTGTGTCTATTCTTCTTATTCTAGACCAGGGAATCATCCCAGGAAACTACACGGAGAAAACAGTGAGGAAGAGCTGATGTCATTTCTGCTGGCCCCACACTAGGGTTTCTCTGTGCTAGCAGCTGATCTGCCTTAGCTGGTGCGATTTTTCACCACTCTCTCCACAACTTGGGAAAACCCCTCAGCGGTCAGTCTTCTACTTCAGAACGGGGAACCATTTTTCTTTAACAGATCATTGACCAAGATTTAACATCAGTTAGTTACAGACCAGTCACTGAACACGTCGCCTGGAAAGATGAGCCGTGAGCCAGGTTCTGAAGGAAAATTGGAACAGGAGTTGGCAGAGATATTAGGAAAGGAAATCGCCGAAAGCAAGGGACCCCGGGGAGAACCGTGACCAGCTCTGGCTGGCTAGTTAGATAAGACCTTCTCACTCACCCATGTAAGGCACAGATTTTCTGCTCTTCCTCTACCTCTGCCATCAAATTTTTCAACATAGCCACAGTTGCATCCTTGGACATTCTTTTTTACACACACACACACACACACACACACACACACGAATAACTCCTTTGCAGCAAGACATTGAGTCCTTAAACCTGGTATGCTAAGATGTTTAAATCTGATCTCAACATGTTTTCCATTCAAATCTTCCAATAATTGTTAGTTTTTATAAGCTCATTATTCCAACCAAACTTTTTAAAAAGGTGCCCAACATATTACTATTTCCATGACTTGTTAGTTCTCATACCCGCAGGAAGGATGCTTTCTGTGTCACCTTTAGTATTCACAACCTGAATTTCCTTAATGGATTTAGCAGGTCCTCTAGTAAGTCACTACTCAGGGTGCTCAGCTCTTTTTCATGTCTATAAAATATGTGCTACTATTTTTCCATGCCTGAGAAAACTAGGGAAGGAGCGGAATAACTTAATTAAAGACAAGTAGCTACAAAGGTATGAATAAGATGTTGATAGAGAAGATTAGTTATACCAAAATTATGCATCCTATATAATATTCTATGTGTCTGCATGGATATGTGGCATATGTACACTACCTTGTGGTGATAAGTGTTTGTGTAAATTTTTAGGGTGAGTAGACTTTATCTTTAGTTGTGTTATATTTAGCACTAAGCATGGACATGTACAGGAGGACACAATCTTCCTGGTACATTGTACAGAGAGGTAGTTGATAGACAGCCGCCTTTTGGTTCCATAAATGATTTATGAAGTCAAGTTCTTTCTGGAAAAGACTCATCGTCACTGGGGCAAAAGGAAAAGCATGAATTAAGACTACTGATACAGTGTCATGTTTCAAAACTTGAGAAATTACTTTTCAAAACATTCTGCATTCAAAGTCAACAAAGATAGGCACAAAAATGTTCCTATCACTTGTTTATAAAAATTCAAACATGGAAATAACACAAACATGAATTGATAATGGAAGATGTGGGTATCGTGGTGCATGCCTATCTTCCCAGGATTTTGGAGGCAGGAGATTCTTTGGTAGCTCAAGACCAGCCTGGGCTAAAAGTGAGCTCAAGGCCAGCCTGAACTTCACAGTGAGACTCTCTCTTAGAAAGGAAAAAAAACAAGGAAGAAATTAAAAGACAGGGCCAATGAGATAGCTTACCAGACTAAATGCCTGCTTAGGCAAGTACAGGGACCAGGGTTTGATCCCCAGCACCACATACTATGCCAGCCCCACCCCTGGGTGTACTAGCTGGCCACTGAGACTGGGCATGGTGGCATATGCCTGTAATGCCAGCACTGGGGAGGTTGAAAGCAGGAGGATCACTATCAGTGAGTCGGAGCTGCACAGTGAGACCTTGTACCAAATACAAAAAAAAAAAAAAAAAAAAAAAAAAAAAAAAAAAAAAAAAAAAGACTACTATATGTAAATTTTAAAGTTGCTATATGTTCTACAATAAAAATGAATTTCATAAACATAATCCTGTATGAAAGAAATGAGAGTTTTGAAAGATATGCAATGCAATAACCATGATGCGGTAACAGGGATTAAATAAACTATCTAGGGCTGGCTAGAGAGCTCAGCAGACTAAAGCACCTACTTGGGCAGAGCACAGCGACTGGGGTTTACCCGGCATGCCTTGCCAGCTTTGCCCCAGGGGCATGCTCAGACAGAGATTGAGACGAGGCACAGTGGCGCATGCCTGTAATCCCAGAGCTTGGAAGGCCAACAGGAGTCACTACAAGTCCAACCCACATAGCGAGATTCTGTAGACCCTGTACTGAATTAAATAAATAAATATGCAAGCAAGAAAGCTGTCTAGGGCTGGAAGGGTAGCTCAGTCATGTAGGCACCTGCTGGGCAAGCGCAAGGGCATGGGTTCAGTTGCTAGTCCGTATGCTGCACCAGCCCCAGAATCCCAGGCACGCTGCGCTGGTCGTGAAACGAAGTGTAGCGGTGCATGCCTGTAATCCCAGTGCTGGGGAGGCTCAGACAGGAGCATCACTACAAGTCTGAGCTGTGCAGTGAGACCTAGTACCAATTAGATAAATAAATAAGATTTTAAAACTTTATAAATAAGCTTTTCTAAGCAATACCAATGACAGAGAAAATCTTAGAGGAAGCCAGAATAAAACAACACATTCCAGAGAAACAAAGATAAAATTGATAACAGAATTCTATCAGAAATAGCAAACATGAGAAGACAATGGAGCTATGTCTTTGAAGTACTGAATGTAAAGAACTATTGGCCTAAAATTCTACACCCAGAGAAAAAAAAAGATATCTTTCATACATGAAGGCAAAATAAAAATGTCTTTAGACAAACAAAACAGAGTACGCTCATCACCAGCAGACCTGTGTGATAAGATACGCTGAGAGAAGCTCTTTTTAAAGGAGGAAAACAATACCAGGAAGACATTGTTCTCTAAACAGAGGAATGTAGGACACCAATATGTGTGTAAATAACGAAGACACTTTTGAAGTCATTTTGTAATTTCCTTAAAAGATAATTAACTAGGGCCAGGGAGATAGCTCAAAGGACTCAGCACCTCCTTAAGCAAGTGCAGGGATCAGGGTTCGATCCCCAGTACCACATGCCTCACTGGCTCCACCCTCAGTCCTGCTAAGTTGGCCGTCGAGTCCGGGTGTGGCGGCGCACACCTGTAATCCAAGTGCTGGGGAGGCTGAAAACAGGAGGATCACTATGAGTCCAAGTTGCGTAGTGAGACCCTATACCAAATACTTAAAAAATAAAAATAAATTAACTACCTTCAAAGTAAAATGTTATGAATTTTAAAGCATTTGAAGAATTAGAATGTATGATATCACCAGCACTCAGGACAGTAGGACAAACATAAGCATATAATGTAAAGGTCTTATACATAATATACCTAATATTTATTTCATTTTTTGTATTATGGCTGGTTCAGCCTGCCCTAGTGGCAGGGCTGGCACAGAATGTGGTGCTGGGGATTGAACTAGTGTCTCAGCAGTTGCCTAAGCTTGCCTAAGCAGGCACTTTAGACCCCTGAACCATCTTGCCAACCCCCTAATATTTAATATCACTTTAAAACACACAATAAATTAAAGGTTAAGTTAAAACAAGTGTTGTGAATAAATAGAAAGAGAAGTACAACTAAGAAGCAAACAATGGAAATCAAATGTAAAATATAAGCAGAATAATTAACCAAAAAAGAGGTCAGTGTAAACAGAACAAAACATTAGAAGATAAATGAACAGAAAACAAAAACCAAGATGGTAAGTTTAAATCCCGAAGAGTGTACACTACAGTAATATATTCATAGTGAGCATAGATACACAGATATACATTATAAAATAACTTCTATGTTTCAGCATATGTAAAATTCTCCATAATAGGTTGTGTTTCAACCTAAAACATATGTATGGTATGAGTCCATTCGGATAAAGTTCAAATCATGAACACATAATCCATGCAAATCAGAATAACAATTATTATCATCATTGGGAATGTGAGCTATGAAGGAGCTTCATTGGGGACTTTCTGGGGAGTTATAAATGTTCCATTTCCTGACTAAATGGTGTGTGTGTTTAAAATTTAACATTAGATTTTACACTTTACAGAAATCTACCAAGATCATTGATGATTTTTTTCAAAATTATTTTTTCCTTCCTTGTAGACATATATGAGCAAGTAGATTCTTTGTTCAATGAATTGTGAAAACAAAAGCAAATCTGAGTAATTTAGTGACAGATTAGATTTTAAATTTTAGTGTTTGCGATCTAAATTATTCAGTCTTTCTTAGTTCTACAGTTTCAAGCTGCACGGGAGGGTTTCGACACCCTCGGAATTCAATTCTGTACTTGGTACCTTTATATTTATCTCATTTCTCCATCAGAAATCTCAAGTGTAGAGGTAAGGCCACCCTCGCTGTACCCGCCTTCGGCACTCCCGGCATTCCTCAACCTTCTTTTATTTTTGTCAGATAACCACCACTCTTCTTACTGTCACTCTCTTGAAAAATAATCTCTGACGTTCTCATCCGTAACTCACCAAGACTTTCACACTATCTTTTTAATGCTTCTCAGATGCTTCCTTTTGGCCATCATCTTCTCAGCCCAACAGAGTAAATGCCAGTGGTCTGGTTCCTGTCTCTCACTTGCCATCACAGCTCCAGCAGACAAATCTTTCCCTGCGCGCATGGCATCGCCTTGCTGCTAATGTCTCAGAAGGTCACCCTCCCCCGTCGGATGAAATTCCAATTCCTTAACACATCCAAGGCCTTCTGTGGGGATCCAGTCAACTTTTCCAACTTAAGCTCTCAGTGCCCTCTGAGCCGTCCCTAGCAGCTCTCTAGCAGTCACTGTTAATTGAACATACTCTGTATTCTCTCAAGAATGGTTCATGTTTTAACCCTAGCCTAGAATATTGTTCCTATTTATTACATCTGAATATCACACATCCTTAAGGATAGAATGCCTTCTCCCTGAGATACTTCTGCAGAACCAATTTTATTTTTGATGCTCTTTTGTGGTCCTATGTATCATTCACTAGGCTGTAATTCCAGGCTGTGTCTATGTTCTTCAATTTTTAAATGTGTCCACATTTCATCTCCAAAAGTACAAGTAATTCATAGAGAACAAAATTCACATTGATATTTCTGAGTGCTTTGTAGATAACACTAAAACTATTTTGCAAGAGGATTGGTTCACATGCTACACCTAAACTATGAAGTGGAAAAAGGTTTGAGAAGTTATCCACGCAGAATGAGAAAAGCTTCATTCACAACTACATCTCCAAACTACTTTTCTAAAATGTTTGTGGGCCTGTTTGTTTTTTTTTTTTTTTTTTAATTAGGATTTGCACATGGCAAATTATCACTGTTAGGAGACACTCAGCCAGGGTACTGGTATAGCTTGGATTGGAAATGTCCATAAAGACTCACCCATTGACAGCTTGGTTCTCAGTTTGGTGCAGTTATGAAGTGGCAGGAACTTTAAGGAGCAGGGCCCTTATAGAAGGTTTTAGGTCATTTGGAGATAGGCCCTTGAAGGAACGTGTGTGATACCACTCTTTTCTCTCTGCCTCCCAGCTGCTGGGAGGTAAATGGGTCTCATCGACCGTGGTGCACTACCTCAACGCAGGCCCAAAACACTGTAGACAGTTGACTATGCACTCAAGTAAAGCTTTCCTCCATATTAATTCATTATCTTAGGAATTTTGTTATAGTCATAGAATGTTGACTAGCGTAATATCTAAATTAAATTGAAAGTTAAGAATTAGACAACTTGGGGCCTTTTCCTACTTTTTGTGAACTAGATAGCTGTGTAAGCTTGGGTCAATTACTCTCAACTGCATTTTGTCTGTAAATGAGATGCTTTGATTCGATGAACTCAGAAAAGTGATAGCAATGTTTTTCTTGCACTTGCCACATTTTATAAATTTCATATTGTCCTCAATCCAACAAGAGTGAGGATCAGGCAAAGAAGCTTACATGTTTATGAAGTACCTATATCATCTTTATTAACCTTTGCCCGAATTCCTTAAATAGTTACCATTACAGAAGCTCTGAATGTTTTCACAGCTATGAAGTGGAATTTCCAAATTTGCTTTCCGCTGCCTCTCTGTCTCTCTACTTCTGTCTCTGAATCTGTCTCCATCTCTCTCTGTCTCTACCCACGCATTATCCCGCCCTCTTGCTTTCTCTTCTCTCCTCTTTTTTCAGCTTTTTGAGACAGGCTCTCACTATGCAGATCAGGCTGGCCTTGAACTTGCTGTGTAGTCCAGGCTGGCTTTGATCCCACATCAGTCCTCTTGTCTCAGCCTTCCAAATGCTGAGGTCACAGCCATGCACTGCCACATAGGTGGGAATTTCCAAATTTACTGACTTCAACACAAAATTTTCCTATCACTCAAGTAATTCAATTCAGGTCTGTACAAAGCATGAACTTATAAACACATAACTATGTCAGAAACTTTGGCCAAAATTTAATGTAGATGTATATTTACATCGCAGCTGTAGTGCTCATAGCAACATTAGAATTAAGATCCTTTTATTTACACAAGCTTTCATAATTCACATACACACACAGAGTCTATTGTGATTCTCATGAGATATGAGAGAAAATCAAAAGTTAAGTAATTTCCCCTTAAACACAATGTGGTGTAGAGAGACAGCAGAGTAGAGTAGCGGAGAACCATTTTCTCGTTGTGAGTGAAACACTTGTAGGCTTGATAAAGAATCAATTAAATTCTATTTTTGTTGTCTTCCAGAATAGACATGCAAAAGAAATTTTAGAATAGAGATGCCATTTCTTTCTTTTACTTTTGTATACTCCCTTCTCTTTTCACATACATTTACTTCTAAAATACCTGGAGTTTCAAACTGAGAGTGTTTATACAGTAACGCTCATTGGTTGTGGGCATGCACGCTGGCAGCGAATCAAAACCATCGCCAAGTTTTGCAGCCGTAATTTTATTTTGATTTTAATTAGTATCAATTAGAACTAAAAAATAGACAGGCTGAATAAACAATGTGAGGTTGGTTTTAACAAGGAAATTAGATATTTTGCAGGAAGAAGGGGGAGGGGGAACAGAGACGGCTCTGCTTGCTCGCTTCCAGCTTCCTGCTCCTCCCGCATAGCTCCTGCTGCAGGCAGCTCAAGCTTCCAGAACAGGATCTGTGCTGATAGCTCAAGGACCCCTTTCTAGGGACATTGAATTTGGGAAATTTATACATTTGGGAAATTTATCGTTTCCAACTTGCTAATGGGGTTGACATTGTCTAGCGTTGGATTCCTGCTTGCCATATGAAATTGCTTATTCGCAATTTACATCCAGAGCCAGAGCCTATGGAGAAATTCTGTCCTCTTCTCCTGCATCCTCACATCTAGGCCCAGCTATCTTGTGAATAAAAACCTGTAACAGAAGACATTCAGCAGTGTGTGCTCCTTTTACAGCATACTACTGGATGCCTTCCTTTCAGAGAGAGCTAGAGATGCACATGCTTATTTAAATATTACTGATACAAAAGATATGGACTAGTGTGTCACTTCCCCATAACAACGAGTACATAACACTCTTCCTCATGAAGCCATCACGTAGCCAACCGGTCTACCCACAGCTGTTAAGTCAGTCTACTCTGGGCTCAGGTCTCCCTGCACGTCCTTGCTGAGTGCGGCGAACTGCGTGACACTGAGCTGTTTTATAGGTGTTGCATAAGCAACTGAGTAAATGCAGCGAAACATAGTGTGACTGTGAAGAGAAATGACTCGATGCTTGCTAAAATCAGTGCTGCACCTTCAGGTCTGCTCAGCACAACCCACTGCAGGCCTTGCTTCCAAGAGGCTCCACATGCTGCCTTGTGACCCTGAGGAATGAATTCCAAGCTATCAACGCAATGGCTCTGAATGCAGAGTTAGGAAGAACTGAGTCACAGTGCAGCATGTTACAGTTTTCATTATGTAGATACAAAGCAAAGGAAACACAACATGCAGTAAATAATAGGAAGCGATGAGTGATAAGCATTATTTTATTCTAACACAACTCATTTGATTGTACATCAACTTAATTTAATTTTCAAGTGGGACCATGTTCAACAACCAACAAGCAAGAGTTCTTAAAAAGTCAGAGCCACCTCTTAGGAATCAAAAGGAGCCAATCAAACATGACATTGACACACTCACCTTGGAGGCCACAGTGTTGATTTATTCCTGCATGGTACTGCATGGTCCTGCAGGGTCATCGAGAGGATCTGGAAGTAAAGCAGTGAGAAATGATCTGGTAATGGAAGGAGCCATGCTGCCCCCTTCATACAGACCATTTGCATTCAGTGACTCCCTCCCACCACTCCACTTTTGCATAGTGGGTCTTACGTAGATGGCTTAGTGATTTTTCTCATTGCTGAGACAAAATACCTGGCACTCAAAGTTAGAGGAGGCAGGGTTTATTTGGCTCACAGTTTGTAGAGGTTTCAGTCCATAGCTGACTTGCTCCAAGGCAGGCTAGTGTGGCAGAGGAGAAGCAGTCCATGGCAAAGCAGGGTAGGCAGAAGGTAGCGAGCAGCAAGTCCAAGAGACCTTAGCTTTGTCTTTCTGCCCCTTTGCTTTTCTATCTAGGCTATGATCATTAGGGCAGTGTCAAACCAGTCAGTGGACTGACTCAGTAATCATGCACCCTTCATCCCAGCATCACATATTCTAGATCCAGCCACTTCTCATCTAGTCACTATGACCACATGAGGCTTCAGGGGGGACACCAAGACACAAGCTATAACAGCAGATATGAGCTTTCAACCTCAATTTAATGCTTCATATATTATTGACACATGTATCCAACACTAAACAGAGTCCATATCAAAGCAGACAGACATATACAAAATACACAAACTTGGAATGTGGGAGGGAATATGCCACTGATTTTTTGAGCCTTCATCATTCTCTAGAACTTCAAACAAAATTAGTTTCTGGGCCAGTGAGATAGCTCAGAAGTCTAAAGCACCTGCTTAGGCAAGCTTAGACAAGTGCTCAGGGACCACAGAGCTATCCCTGGCACCACATGCCATGCCAGCCCCACCCCCAGAGTGGGCTGGGCCACCTACAAAAAATAATAAATAATTCGTTTCTAACTCCTAGTTCCCTGTATTTTCAGAACAAGATCAATGACTTCATGACCAATTTACCTCACGTCCCACTTGTAAAATATGATTCAAGATTAACTTTCTCTAGTGTTTCATGTCTACTTGGGGGCCATTTGGCTTTAAAAAGGGAAACTAGTGGAACACAGAATTTTGACAAGTGAAGATAACATAACATTCCCTAATGTCTTACGTAGTACAACCTGATGAAGCCAGGTTTTTAATCAGGTACCAATTCTCAGGTCTCTATCTTCTGGAACCTTCTGGACTACCAGCGAGGTACCTTCCCTAGGCATTGACTTCTGACCAGAAAATGTATTTAAAGAAAAAAGGACAGGAAAGGAAATGTGCAAGATAAAAACAACAACACATAATTTAAACATACTGGCTATCAAAATGATTGCACAATTTCATAGAAATCTATGATCAAATATCAAATACATATAAGGTGTACATGAGTGACTACATAATACATACACATTGCCTATAATATATACATACAACTTTTATTTTTACTTGTAGAGATCACATGGAACGTTTTTAAGCAAAGCTGCCTTCTCTGAGCTCAAATAACTAACCAAAACCAAGAGTATATTTTTAGCTACTCTTGACTGGGTTTTGGTATACAGGTTCCTATAGATAGAAGCATATATGTGGATATTTTACCCAGAGTAAGTCTCTAGATCAGTAGTCCTCAACACATTAGACTTGCATGAAGAGCTAGTACAATTGCAAGGCCCAGGCAATGTTCTAGTTATGTGAAACATCTATAGCTTTCAAACTTCTCCAAAGGATTCCAGCACAAAGTCAAATACAGTCCATGAATGAATATCAACAGTTCACTGTGTGTCCTCTTTTATTTTAATTTCTACGTTCATACACTCATACACAAATACATAGGAGTCTTGATTAAGTAAAATATAGCATATTCCCCTCAGATACTCAGCAGATCAACCTAAAAGTTTATCACGGACCTCCTGTCAGGTAAGTAAACATAGTTCTAACGTGGAATAATCTTGCTACAAGAGTGACAGACTAAAAGTATTTTAAGACCTACAGTGTGTGGTGTTACACAAGAATTATAGAGCAAAAAGGTCAGAGACCTATTAATAGAAGCCTAACAAAATAGTCCAGAAATGAAGGCCAAGGCCTCACTCTAGAGAAGTGTTCATGAAAATAGGAAGGACAAAGACACCATAAGATTCATCATGAAGAACCATTCCCTTAAGCACTGATTCAAATAGGAGATCACAAAGTGAGAAGCAACAGTAGTGCCAGAGTTTATGCTTAGAAGCCTAAAGAATAATCAAGAGGGCAAGTTACATGAAGAAAGAATGACTGTCTCAAGTTGATACGGTCCTCAGGACTTGCCATATGAAGTTCAAACTTACCTATCTAACTCCCACAGTAGCACAAATGAATTCTGGGTAATAAGTGTCTCAGTGCCTACATCCTAATGGTTGTCTCCCTGTCTGAGCTCTCAATGACATGCCAGCCTGCACTCACTCAGTGAAACAGAAGTTCAGAAAAAGAAAGGTGGGGAGGAGACTTGGAAGAAGGGAACAGAAGGCAGGGCGCAGAGATGGAATAGTTGGGAACCGTCACTGGCAGATTCTTCAATAAACTGAAAAACAAGCCATGTGTTCTTGTCGTCACAATTACATTATTTTCAGTAGGACTTAGGACTACATACTCCATATTTCCCTAGAAATCTCCAATGATACCAGCCAATTATCCCTAGATTTGACTACATTTGTTATTTTACTAACTCTTCTCCTGAAAACCTGTGGCTATGCATAGCTCCCAATCTCTACTCTTCTAACCCATCTTTTAAGTAGGAGGTCAGATTTCATCAGACCAACCACACACCATACATTGTCACAGACTGGGGAACCTTCTGGTTTTCCCCAGTTGCCTCAAAGCTTTAATTTAAAAAGGAGAGGAGGAGTATCATTTTTGAGTGCCTCAATTGCTAATGTTAAGGATCAAAGAAACCCTATCCAAAGGGCATATTGACTCTTAATTCTACATGGAGTTAGCAGCTACTATAACACAATGCAGGCATTGTCAACAATAGACCTAGCTGTGCACAGTCTCTCCCATCTTTTTTATGCAGGTAATGAAAAAAATCTTGCTTAACATTAAATACATATATAAAAATTATCATAGATAACCATTGATTTTGTTTTCCCACTACATTCATTCATTTCTTCTGGTCCTACCAATTCACATAAGACTTCCTCAAACCATGCATAGAATCTCTTAGCCCCTTGTCCCAGGACAGGATCTGGGACCAAAACTAGCCAATCAGAATTCTCTAGAATTGTCCACATTATGCCAGAAGAAGACCCTCTCTTCTGTTTCCACACAGTGATGATGTTGTGACCCCATAGCTAAGGTCACCATACACCACCCAGGTAAGGAAGCTTGCCTATAGTGACAGACACCCCACAAGTTGGTAAGAAAACAAGAGACGGAGGAGACACACTGTCAGTGTTGCTTTTCTGTTGCAGTTGTCCCAGCTTTGTCAACCAATGTAGGTCCCTTTTTTGCTTAAGCAAAGTCAAGCTTGCCTTCTCTTACTGGCCCCAAAGAGTAGTAACTAACACAAACCATAATTTATTTTTATTTTTTTTAATTTAATATTTTTATTGTTTAAATTTAACAATGGTTATATTACATATTTTCAACATCAGATCAGTTTAGATTAATACATATAGGTATATAAGATTGATCAAACAATTAAACAATAACACTTCTAAATCAACATTACTTTTTTTTTCTTTTTCCCTTTCTTTTTTTTTTTTTAAAGTT
>PVJA010033199.1:0-23483 GCA_004027025.1 Myocastor coypus | reverse complement strand
TTTTCTTTTTTTTATTTTTTTTTTTTTTTTTTTTTTTTTTTTTTTTTTTTTTTTTTTTTTTTTTTTTTTTTTTTGTCTTTTTGAGATGGGGTCTTGCTATGCAGTTCAGGCCGACCTTGAGCTCAATTTTGTAGCCCAGGCTGGTCTCAAACTTGCACTTATCCTCCTGCCTCAGCCTCCCAAGTGCTAGGATTACAGGTGTGCACCACCACATCCAGCTGCTATATCCCTTTTCTTATAGTTCTTAAATTTTTATAAAACAAAGAATAATCAATCAAGTAATATGAGAAGTCTAGAGTGAATTAAACAGCATTTTGAGAAGATTGAACTAAATCTTAATTTCCCCTGTAGGGGGCAAGCCAAATAGCTCAGTTGATTAAAGTACCTGGGGTTCAAACCCTGGGCCTGTACAATGCTGTGCCCTCAGGGGAGCTCAGTGAGATGACAATTGAGACTGGGTGTGGTGGCACGCACCTATAATCCCAGGTCTTGGGAGGCTATAAACAGGCAAATCACTAGAGTCCAATCTAGTAGTGAGACCTTGAACAGCCAGTAGACTCTTCCCTAAAATACAAAAAAATAAAAGGAACTGGGGATGTAGCTCAGTATGGAGCACCCAGGGGTTTGGTGTCCAGTGCCACACATGGAGAGACAAGGTTTTGTTAAGTTGCTAAATTGCCCTGTATAATTAGCATTAATGACACCAAGCAAAACCTGGAGACCTCTTTGCATTGGGGTTCCGCCTCTGGTTGCTGCTTTTACTCTATTGCCTTGGGTATGGATGAGCTGTTGGTACTGGGAATAGACTCCCTCACCCACATTCCTTCTCCCAAGAGACATGGGGACTATGGCCCTGTAGCCACAACTGCTGTGTACAGTCACCATGTGAGCCGGCTGTCGCTCGGCTCAGGCTACTGGATGCTTTGTTTTTGCCCTGATTTTAAACATAGACACCAATATATATATTACAAGGTCTATAGTGTCTCACTAGAGAGATTACACTAGTAGTGATTCTCCTGTTTTCAGCCTCCCAAGGGGGCTGGGATTACCGGCATGCGCCACCATGCCTAATCTCAATCACTGTCTCAGTGTGCCCCAGGAGCAGGGCCTACACACATACCAGGGAGGGACAGAAGCCCAGTCCCTACACCTGCCTAAGCAGGCACTTTAATCCACTGAGCTATCTGGCTGGCCCATAATAGACACTATTTTTTTTTTTTTTTTTAGCAGTAACTGAAATTACATTAGAAGTAGCACAAATCTAAAAGACAAGAATGACAGGTATTCCAAGCATAATTTTAGTGTTACCCATTGCTATAATAGACACTGTTTTGAGGTGAACAAATTCTCAGTGGCACACTGTGAACACTGTAGCCATGGCATTCCATGGTCACAACCTGCTACTTAGCCCCAGGTACACTGGACTGTGGTAGGTAGCACATGCTAACCATCACGGCTAGACCACTCATACAGACACAAAGGTGACTGGAGGATCCCAGCGAGCCCTCCCTGAGCCTGGCCAGGATCCTCCTACCACCCCTTCCCTCCACAGCCCCACCATGCCACTTACAACTAGCCACTTGCAATTTAAGATCTTTTTTTTTTTTTTCCTTTTTCATTTGACTGAACAAAGCTAGAGGGTTCTATTCCCTTTATCCGTGGTAACTTTGCTCCACCTTTCTTGTCCCCTTTGGGTTTGGGACTTGCTTTTAAAGGAGCATCCAAGTCAAATCCTTTGTAGTTCTAAACCTTTTCTAACCAAAATCCAGAAAGGAAAAGTAAATGCAGGACTCAAGCATGCCAAAACCAGTTCTAAGCCAGGCGTGGTGGTGTATACCTATAATCCCAGCACTCAGAAGGCTGAGGCAGGAGGATCAGTGTGAGTTCGAGACCAGCCTGAGCTATCAAAGTGAGCTCAATGCCAGCCTGAACTGCGCATCAAGACCCTGTCTCAAAAAGACAAAAAAAAAAAAAAAAAAAAAAAAAAAAAACAGTTCTACATGCACGTGCTTCTGTGATTAGTTTCTTTCACTCTCCATACTTCTAAGGTTCAGTGTATGTATTCTGTATCCATGCTCTTTTTGTAGCTGAAGAATAATCCATTATATGGATAAAGAACATCTTGTTTGTAGTCTCTAGTGACCAGTGGCTGCCATATTGGGCAGGTCAAGTAGAAGGGGGCAGCAATGGAGTAGGCAGGGCCTCCCAGGTAAGCAACAGGGAAGCCACCCAGGGAGAGGCAGGGAAGGCCCACAGTGATGTCCTCTGTACAGGTTGAGCCTTCCCACTGCAGCATGGCCCCACCCAGCCCTTGGCTGGCTACTTCCCATCCTTCAAGGCTTGGTCCTCAGGGTCCCCACCTCTTCCAGGATGACTCCCAGTACTGTGACAAAAAGCAGTGAGAAACACTCTTAATAGGGCCAGCCAGATAGCCCAGCCGATTAAAGCACCTGCTTAGGCAGATGCAGAAATTGGTGATTCAATCCTTGGCCCCACCCCCAGGGCTCACTGAGAGGATGATTGAGACTATAATCCCAGCACCTGGGAAGCTAAAAACAGGAGGATCACGATGAGTCAGATCTCAGTAGTGAGACCCTGCAGACCCTGCACTAAAAAAAAAAAAAATTTAAAAAAAAAAGAAAGAAAAAGACCAAACACCCATACGAGACCAAGAATAGCAACAATTGAGGCTTTTATTTCTCATAGGACAACTTGAAGAAAAATCTGGGAATGCTGATGATGACAGAGCTTTGTACTGGTTTTTTATACACTTACAAGTAACCATGGTAGCCACATGACCTCATTCTGGAATTTTACAAAGATGTCAGAAGGTTTATATTTCCCAGAGGTTTGTTAGTATGGTTAAATTTTATCTTACCTACTATTTGTTTTAACTGTTTGTTCTTTGGTTAAGCGATTTGTTCTCTTTTATGGGTTTTATGGTTAACTAAGAGGGAGGGACAGGATCAGGAGTGAACTCACCTCAAATTTAACTGACTTCTAAATTGGAGTTGAGGACCAGACAGATAGCTCAGCAGATTAAAGTGCCTGCTTAGGCAGAGTGTAGGAACCCAGATTTGATCCCTAGCATATTGTGCCGGCCCCACCCCTGGGGCACACTGAGACAGCGATTGAGATGTAGTGACATGCCTCTGTAATCCCAGCACTTGAGAGGCTGAACACAAGAGAGTCACTACAAGTCTGATCTATGTAGTGAAACCTTGTAGACCCTGCAGACCTGGTACTAAAAAACAGTAAAGAAAAATAAATTCAAAAAATAGAATGGAGTTAAGCTGAAAATGGGGTCTCTCTTGCCATGACACCAGGACTGTCTCTTTCCTTTCCCCCAGGGACCAGAGTGCCTTTTCTATCCCATGGGCCAGGCCATATTTGGAGACTGGTCTGCCCACCCACCCCCACCCCTGGATCGTGCCTGTGCCTGTGCCTGTGCCTGTGCCAGTGCCCCACTGGGATGGGGTGTTCAGCAGTACATAGGCACAGAAGACAGGAAAAATGGGAAACTCCACTGTGCACAAGCCCTGTGCCTTCCACAGCTACAGGGACCTTCATGTCTCCCAGGGCCTGGGTTTGCTCAGCCATCTGAGAGCTGCCGTCACACCTGCCAAGAGGACCCTGTCTCCCTCCTCTCTCCCGATCTCTGGCCCCACAGCCCCTGATTGGCTTTTATATTAAGCTGGGATTACACAGCTTATTTTTTAAATAGAAGAACCAACAAACAAAATGGCTTTGGAAGGCTGAGGCAGGATCTCAAGTTCATGTTCTACCTGGGCAATTTAGCAACTTAACAAGACCTTGTCTCCAAAATTAAAAACTAAATAAATAAGATAAAAAGGACTGGGGATATAGCTCAGTACAGAGCACCCAGGGGTTCGGTGTCCAGTGCCACACACATGTGTGCATGTACACACATACACACACACACACAGAGGCCATGCTGCTACCTCTTGGCAAAGGTCACCAGTTCATAGAAATGGAGCCAGCAACCTGGATCCAAAAAAGAATCCAGAAAAAAAGCCTGGATCTAAAGCCAGGGAGAGGGGCTGGGGAGATAGCTCTGTGGCAAAAGGGCCTGCCTGGCAAGTGCAAGGTTGTGAGTTTGAACCCCAGCTCCCCCCAAAAAATAAATAAATAAAAAATAAAGCCAGGGAGATAGTTCAGTGGAATAAGCACTTTCCTGGCAAGTGCAAGGTCCTAAGTTCAATCCCTGGTACCACAAAATAAATGAATAAATAAAAACAAAAGATAGTTTTAAAAAGCCTGGACCTCCCCCCGCTAAAAATGGAAAGTTTCTGGCTGTGGCATATCCAGTCCTGCAAATGACATCATGGGCCTGGGTGCATGGACACAAAACTATCATCCATCAGATATGAAAGCAGCCACGGCTCTGACTCTTGGGTTTTTCACGGAGGGAGAAGAGGAAAACCCGTGGTCTATGTAAGTGTTACAAAAAGCAATGGTCCCAGCCGCGCTTTTTATTAAATGCTTTTTATTTGTTGAACAATAACATTTTAGGCTGTGAACTGTTCCATTTCCATGATGCTAATTAAAAGCAGCTCGTGTGTGCCGCAGCAATTTGTCTAGACAGCGAAGCATGCAGGCTGTAATCTTTTCCCTTTTGATGAACTAATCAGTTCTGCTCAGTTAAAATGTCTTTGTGTGTCGCTGAATTTAATAGCACCTTTCACTGCGATTCGGTTCTGCGCGCTGCCGGAATTTTGCATCTCTTATTGGCTGCGCACCTGTCAACAGCAGCGAGCGCCGGGTCCTACCTCCTACCGACTCCCCTGCACTGCCCCCTCCACCTCTCCTAATATGACGGACAGCAGGCCTTGCCCATCTTCTGCTTTCAGAAGCAGCGCTGGACAGGAAGAGGTGCAGGGAAAGAAGGCTGACGTGAAACTGAACCATCAGGAAATTTTGCTTTTCGAGTTCATAGGGTTTGTTTTCTCCCTGTGGAACCCAGGCTGACCTTGAACTTGCAGAGAGCCTCCTGCCTCGGCCTCCCAAGTGCTGGGATGGTAGGCAAGTGCCACTGCGCCCAGCTATCTGCTGTTAATCATCTCCTAGTCTCTCCTCTTTCTCATGATTCAGTTTTTTCATGAGCAAGACAGAACTGATGACTGTCCTTCCTTCCAGATCTGATAGGAATGAATAACGTGTGGATGAAAATGGGCCCTGTAAAGGATGAAAGCGCTGGCCATGGAAATGCACCCAGGTCGGTCGCATAGAAGGGCTGCTGTGGCAAGCACACTGAAACCACCTGTGGTGGTGCACACCTGTGATCCCAGCGCACCAGAAGGCTGAGGCAGGAGAATCTCAAATTCAAGCCCAGCTCAGATAAATTTACTGACTTATCAAGACCCTGTCTCAAAATGTTAAAATAAATAAATGTTTTAAGAACTGGGACCAAGGCCCTGGATTCAGTCCCCGGTATAGGCACGCACAACCCAGGAGGGTAAAACAAATGGGGGAGGGAAACTGCTTGAAAATGAATCGCCTCTTCCCTCATGCTGCAAAATCCATGCATATTCATCACAAACATTTGGCAAACAAGGAAGAGAGCTGCACATTTGCATCCGTCAGATTCCAAGCTGTCAAAGGTCAGCAGAGCAGGGAGTGGAGAAGCCAGCCACACAGGTGCTATTTGCCATCGCCACTGCCTCATGCGTGGGTCACTGTCATTGCTTGACAATTCTCAGGAAAGAAAGCTATGGTGGCCCTGACTGGGGTTGAAATGTACCCCACACTTATATAGCGGCACAACTCATAGTAGCAGAAGCCCGGAAGTGGCCTGCACATCCATCAGCAGGTGCATGGATGCAGAAAATAGGGCAGGCAGTAGAATAGCTGTAGATGACCAAGCTCTGTGTGGCCAGAAAGAAGAATGGACCTGAGTCGGAATGGCTGCCCCTCAAGACCTAAGGCTAAGGGACGGAGCCAGACACAGAAGGGCGAATGCCACACAGCTTCTTTTACACAAGAAACCCAAAGTGTTCAGTACATGGGAGAGCAAAATAAAAGGGCACAGGAAACAGGGAGGTCAACTTGGTGGAGATGGGAAGGGGTCCAGGGGATGGGGAAACACAGCAAAGGGCAGGGACGGGGAAGTAAAAAGGACCAAATGGGATAGGTATACATGCCATTTCCCCACAATAGATGTGCCCCAGACATATGCTAATAAAAAAGATGGGCTTTCCAAAATGTTATTAGAGGGGCTGGGGAGATGGCTCCGTGGCACAAGTGCCTGACTGGCAAGTGCAAGGTCATGACTTTGAATCCCGGTCCTGTCCTCTCAAAAACAAATATACTAATCCAAAATGTTATTAGAGCTCGGCATGATGGTGCACATCTGTAACCCCAGGAGGGTGAGGCAGGAGGTTCTCCACAAATTGGAGGCTAGCCTGAATTATATAGTGAGGTCAAGTCCAGCCTGGACTATACAATGAAACCCTCCCTATCTCAAAAAAATCAAAATGGTACTAGGACAACTGGATATTTATATACAAAAGAAGTGAATCTAGATATAGACTGCACATGATTTGCAAAACTTAAAATGGATCTTAGAGCTAAATGCAAAACGCAAAACTATAAAATTCCTGGATGATAATATGGAAGAAATATAGGGGACTCGGAGTATGGTGCGTATACAGTAAAGGTATAATATGTGAAAGAAAAATCTGGTAAATTTCTTTTTGGCAAAATTTAAACTTCAGGGGCTTGGGAAGATAGCGCAGAAGCATAAGCACCTAACTGGCAAGCACAAGGTCCCAGATTGCGGTCCTAGTCACACACGCTGTGCTGGTCTAGAACCGGGTGTGGTGGCACACGCCTGTAATCCCAGCACTTGGGAGGTGGAGACAGGAGGATCACTGCAAGTTCAAGACCAGCCTGGAGACCACAGAAAGTGAGCGCAGGGCCAGTCTCAAGGGCACAGTGAGACCCTGTCTAAAATAAATAAATAAATAAACAAACAAACTTCAGGTCTGCAAAGGACAATTTCAAAGAATGAGACCAAAAGCCCCAGACTAGGAGAAAATATTTGCAAAAGATATATCTGATTTTTTACCAAAAATATGCTATTTACAAAATTTTGCATTACAAGGATAAGAAAATATTAACAATCAAACTAAAATGATCAAAATACTTTGACAGACACCTCTCCAAAGAATGTAGACAGAGGACAACTAAACACATGGAAAGATACATTATCAAAGAGTCACAAATTAAAATGACAGGGGATGTCACTGCAAATCGATTAAAATATCCCAAAGCTCAAAACATCAGCACCATGCTGGGCAACGTGTATACCCCTGCAATACCAGAATTTGGGAGGCTGAGGCAGGAGGGTTGCTACAAGTTAAGGACCAGCTTGGGCTACATAATATCACACACACACACACACACACACACACACACACACACACACAGAGTCTCAAAATTAATTATTAATTAATTAGCAATTTCTTACAAAACTAAACATACTTTCACACATTCTCTCCAGCGTATTTATGGTCCTTATAATTTACTCTCATGTAGTATTCTTCTTGTATTTTAATCAAACTGCAATTTTACAGCCACACCAAAACAACCACAGTGTAGATGTTTATAGCATTTTTATTTGATTGTCAAAACTTGGAAGTAATCAAGATGCCCAGGAGATATATTTTTTACTATTTTAGGGGGTGCAGGACTGGGGTTCAAACTCATGACCTTGCCCTTGCCAGGCAGGCATTTGTGCCACAGAGCTATCTCCTCAGCCCCTATTGTTTACTATATTTTAACTTTCGATAAAATATAGTAAGTTGAGGAGATACAGTGTTACTCAGTTCTAAAAAAACAAATCAGGGGACAACCCTCTTGGGTCCCCCTCCTGTCCCTCTTTGGGACAGGAGCTTTCTTTACCCCAGTAAATGTATTTTGCTCCTAAAAAAATTATTTTAAATGACATGGGCCAGAGAGATAGCTCAATGAGCTATCCCGTGGCACAAGTACCTGCCTGGCAAATGCAAGGTCATGAGTGTGAACCCCAGTCCTGCCAAAAATAAAAATAAAATTTAAAAAAATTTTTTTAATTTAAAAAAAGAAAGAAATGAGCTATCGATCCATGAAAACAAATGAAGAATATTTAAGTGCATTATACTCTGTAAAAGAAGCCAACTCTAGGGGCTGGGGAGATAGCTCCGTGGCACAAGTGCCTGCCTGGCAAGTGCAAGGTCATGAGTTTGAATACCAGTCCCACAAAAAAAAAAAAAGAAAAAGAAAAAAAGCCAACTCTAAAAGGCTACATTTTGTTTTTCTTTTCTTTTTTTCTGGTACTGGGGATCAAACTCAGGACCTTGTGCTTGCCAGGCAGGTACTTATGCCACCGAGCTATCTTCTCAGCCTAGAGCAATGTTTTATATGATTCCCACCACAGGGCATTCTGGAAGGGACAAAACTATGGAGAGCATAGGAAAGCTAGTGGTTACCAGGGGTTAGGAAGATGGGAGGGATGGACAGGTAGAGTATGCAGGCCACAGAGAACAGCTCTACAATGATGGTGTATGTCATTATATATTTTGAAAAAAACCCATGGAATGTATAATCAACCCTAATGTAAGCTGTGGACATTAATGAAGGTCTATCAAGTTTAACAAATGTGTCAGTCTATTGAGTGATGTTCTCCATGGCATGAGCTGGGGAAGGCCATAGGGGAGCTCTGTATACTCTGTCAGTTTTGCTAAGAAATTAAAGCTACTCTAAACAATAAATGAAGTTCATTGTTCTGGCTTAGCTCTAACATGCTCCCCCCAGAAGTTTCACAGGTGGGAAGGCAATGGACCACGGGCTCTGTGCTCCTCAGCAGATCCATCCTGAATGAGCTCAGGACTGACCGTGCTACAGGAGGTGGGGCCAGGCAGGAGGCAGCCACTGGGTGGGGCCTGGGAGGGTGCATTCTTGCCCAGGCTCCTCCCTTCTCTCCCTGCTTCCTGGGCACCATGAGGTAAGCAGTCCTCCTCCGCGAGGCCAGCTGACCAAGGAGAGTCCACTGAGACTCAGTATTCCTCTCCTTCTTTAAACTATGTGTGTCCAGTTATTGTTCCCTTGACAGGAAAGTGACAAGACAGGGACAAACACCTTCCACTGGCAGAAGCATGTGTGTCTTTATCTCTTGCAAGGGGCTGGGTGAGAGGTCTGAGCTGGGGGCAGGCAGGCTCTGGAGGTGTAGTGGGCACAGGTGGGGCTGCTCTTAGTTTCCTAAAGGTCTTGGAGGCTGGTGGCTGTTAGCTCTGAGACACTAAAAAAAACCCTTGAAGCTCACTGCCACTGCCTCTGCTAGTCACTGCAGTCCTGGCCTGCAAACTGAGTCCCTGCCTGGACCTTCCTCCTAGGCCCCAGTGCCACCCTCAGACAACCCTGTCCACCTCCAGAGCTCTTGCCTCAGGCTGGCCCTCTCTGTGCAGAGCTGGGCCACCTGGTCTACAGTGTTCTAGTCACTTAGTCACTCTTCCAACAAGGATGGAAAGGGCATTGCCCCTTCCACATGTGATGGGTCACAGGTCACCAGCAGCAGGGTCCCCAAATAGTAAAGAACCGGCCCCTGCCCATGCAGAAGTCTAGGTAGAGCTTGCTGTGAAACAGACAGAGGAGAGCAACCGAAGGGTATGAGAAGGATGGTGCCCAGCGTGTAACCCTGAGATGTCGCTGTGCCACGTGGGTTTGTCAAGTCTGAGACCTGACAAATGAGTACAGCAGATTATAACTTGGAAGTGTCACTATTCTCTGTCCATGCTTGCTGCTTTGGACCCTGCCCCATCCTTTGGGCATACTGGTGTCTAACCATCTGCCTAACACCTCTAAATGCTCTGTGGGTTAGAGAGAGCAGAGTAAGATGTCATGCCCGGATTTGGCATTAATGCGTGGGTCCTTTGTTAAACAAAGTAAGTTTCCATAGCTCACCAGGCATCTGTGCAAGTGCTTGCTGAAATCAAATATGTAAACACAGAGGCATTAGTGTAGATAAATAGCACCTGCTGCAGATGCTGTCTTACAAGATCATCTTTAAACCCTCCAGATCAGACACGCTCTTCTCAGGCAGCAGACTTTTTTCCAGTACTAGGGACTGAACCCAGGGTTGTCACAATGAGCTCTATCTCCCGTCTTCGTTTTATTTTGAGGTATGAGCCCTCTAAGTTGCCCAGGATGGACTCATGCTTGGGACCCTCGTGCCTCAGCCTCATATAGGGTTGGGATAACAGTTGTGCAGCCCAGAGGCTTCTTGGGAGACAGCTTCTCCCCTCAGTCCTAGCCTGTGTTGTGGCAGGTGCTGGTTGCAGTCCAGCAGAGAGGGACATCTATGGCACCGAGGGCTGGGGGATGGGGGAGGAGGGCGTGGAGCAGGGCAGCTCAGTGGTCAAGCAGCTCCCACTCCACTCCACCCAGATCATGGCTGGGTAAAAGCTCTTTTCTTCCCTTATGCGCTGGTCTGTTGGAGCTGGAGTGCAGACTGAGCAGAGCTGGACCTGGCCTCTCTGGCCAGCCCGGGGCATGTACCAGGACCATTCATGCAACCAGTGACAGGGTTGCAGCCCTGCCCAGGCCTCTGGCCTTGTGCTGGACGGGTTGAGGCAGAGGCCGTGGTGCCTTTGTTAATGTGGAGGGCAAACTCATTCCAGGTGGCCTCCACCCCAGGCACTGACAACTTTGCTCCCAATGCCATCAGTGGCCGCCTTCGCAAGCACCACCTGGACTCAGGAGACAGTGATCGGGCCAATGAGAGCACATACATCCTGGGAGTTGCCCTAACCCTACTCGGTAGGCATTTCTGCCTATATTTGGCAGAGTTGTCCAAGAAAACAAGGCCTCATCTCTCTGGGAGACTGAGGCAAGAAGCTCACTGGTTGAGTCCAACTTGAGAAACTTAATGACGTGCCAAGACACTGTCTCAGGATGACAAACAAAAGCTGGGGATGTAGCTCAGTGTGGAGGCCCTGGCTTTAATCCCTTACATCACAGAGAGAAAAGGTAAAAAGGCAAAAGTAGGAGGAAATCGGTTAAGTAGAAGATGAAAAAGTAGATAATAGATAAGTAGATAATAGGTAGGTAGATAACAGAGATGTAGATTAGATTAGATTAGATTAGATCAAATGCCAGCTTCTATTTCCTACCATGTTTCCTAATACCAAATATATGTCCCTGTCCCCAAATTCAGATGTTGCACCTCTAACCCCCATTGTGGCTATAATTGGTCTCTAAGGAAGTAATTAAGGTTCAATGAGGTTAGATGTTGTGGGATGATAACCCAGCAGGAGAGCTGGACTTAAAAGAAGGGAAGGGGCTGGGGAGATAGCTCCGAGGCACAAGTGCCTGCTGGGCAAGTGCAAGGTCGTGAGTTCGAACCCTGGTCCTACCAAAAATAATAAAAAAATAAAAAAATAAAAGAAGGGGAAAGAACCCAGAGACACCCTGTCATCTCAGCACCTGGGAGCCTGGGGCAGGAGGATCCCTGTGAATTCAAGGCCAGCCTGGGCTACATAATGAGACACTGGCTCAAAATATGGGAAGGAAGGGAGCCCAGGGATGCTATGAACACGACTGTGGGAAGGCACAGCCAGGAGGGCTCCCCCACGCCGAGTCTGCTGGAACCTTGACCTTGGACTTCTGGCCTCTGGAATGGGTGAGATTTGTGCTCATCAAGCAGCCCCATCTGTGGTACTCTGTCACAGTGGCCTGTGCTGAGTGCGACCCTTCCCCAAGAAGAAAAACAAAACACTAGAAAAGTGTAGCACAACACAATGGAAGCTGAAATTGGATTTTAAATCTCAAAAAGGAGTCTACTCATCCTGGCCAGAGTGGATGGTGGCTGGGCTGAGGTCATCTCACCCTGTCAGGACTGGCTGTGAGGACCCCCAGCTGGGAGTAAGGCCAGGTATGGAGGGAAAGCCAGAGGATTCTTGCCTCATGCTCCAGCCAGGCTCCCAACACTCTCTGTGGATTTCCTGAAGAAGAGAGCACAGCAAATAGTAGAGCCTAAGTTTCTAGCCCACATTCCTGGCCTTGGGAACTCTTTGCTTTCTATTGTGTGGCTGATTTTTCTTGTTCCTAATCACCCTGTCTGTAAGGAAAAAAATCCTGGCTTTTTTGAGACAAGGTCTTGCCATGTAGCCCAGGCTGGCCTCGAACTCCCAGTGCTGGGAGTGCAGCAGTGCATCACCATGCTCAGCTGGCCCTGACGTTGCTTGTCTTGAAGCAAGGCCTAAGGAAAGATCTCTCTTCCAGTCCACGGGTCACCCCCGTTGCTCCAGGTGGCCACAGCAGAATCCTGACTGACCTCTAGGATCACCCATGACAAAAAGTCCTTTATTTTCTATTTTTTATAATTTTCTTTTAGTGTGAAGAGTAAAAGCAAGAGCAAGAAAAAACAAAAACAAAGCAGAAACAGGGTCAGAAACAATACGTAAGTTACAGATTTTCAAAACAAGAATAGCTGATTAACAGTGGTCAATATAGTACCTATTTTTATTGTCAAATCTGTTGCTCAGATTAACCAGCATAGTTATGCAAGATGGGACATATGACTGAATATTACCCCATGCTTTCAAGAAAGCTTAAGTTTTCATTTTTGTCTCTTATTTTCTTTTATTACCTTTTTAAAAAAATTTAAAGAGAGCATAGTAATCATTAATATGACATTAGAAACAGTACATATTTAGAAGACCAAGATGACAAGTATTTCAAGCACGGCTTTAATATTACATATTGCTGTTCTCAACATATAATTAAGCAATCTGTAGGTGCTTAGTTCACAAATATCAGCCTATAGAATTAGTCAAGGTGTGAATTCTATCCTTTAACTGCTATTTTCAAAAGACTGATGGAAATTCGTAGGACAATTACCTTAGCTATCTTGGAAGCAACCAAAATGCCCAACATCTGAGGAGTGGATGAAAAAGATATGGTATTTTTATACAATGGAGTATTACTCAGCTATAAAGAAAAATAAACTCGAAGCCTTCGTAACTAAGTGGATGCAACGTGAGACTACACACAAGTGAAATAAACCAGACCCACACGTGTAAATATTGTATTGTCTCCCTTGTGTGAGACTCAAGAGAAGAAATAAAAAACTGAAAGGTATAATAGACATGGTTAAATGGAAAGAAACAACTTAAGGATTAAACAAGAGAGAGAAAGGAGAAAAGACAGGAAATAAGGTAGGGCCAAAACCATGCGTGTATGTAGACACAGGCACCCTTAAATGGTAGCTGCAGACTCCCCTGCTGCCAGCCACCCCCACCATCGCATGAGCGGCTGGGCTTCCAGGCTGCCCACCACCTCCTCCCGGGGCTGCTGCTGCTGTTTATCCCTTCCCCAGCTGTGTCGCACACACGTGTGTACAAAAGCACTCACAGTCACTAAACAGCAGGTCAGCCGAGTCTGCACAGATGTGTAAGTCAGACTCCTGCCTCCAGCGGCAAGGCCTGCGCAAGGAGCTCCAGAAGCGGCAGAGGCTCCTTAGCAAAGCGGGCAGTGTGTTAGCAGGTGGAAGGTCCCTCAGACAGAGGCGGCCCAAACTGGAGTGTGGCCCCAAATAAAGCTCTGAGCAGGTAGGAACTAACACAGCCCATGAAGCCCTCAGGTGTGACCACCACAAACCGGGCACTGGTTCCTTTGCTGCCTTGCAACTCTGCCTGCACAGGCAGACAGCTCCACAGTGATCTCGAACTGGGCAGGTTTGACATGGAAGTGAGGTTCACCTACCAACTATCTGGTTTTAGCAAAAATCACACCATTTGAGCTCTTGAGGACTCCACTCCTCCCTCTCCTGCGGAAATTGGCTTTGAAATGAGCACAGTCACCCTTCTGAGTCTCTGCTCCCGGCAAGGCTGAAAAGGGCAGCTCCCTCTAGCCCAGGCTCATCAGCTGTGGACAAGCGCTCTCGGAGTCAGGTGCAGGCCATCCCCTCCCCAGTCGGGCAGGAGGGTGCAGGGAGCAGGCTGCATGCTGAGCAGGCACAGGGCACTTCCTGTGTGAGAGGAGAACTGACACTAAACAGGCCCCTTCTCTGTGCCCGGGTGCTCTGCCTTTCTGCATATGGGGGAGGGGCAGCAGATGGAGCATGGGCACAGGTGCCAGCCTGAGATCTGGGGACATGGGGGACTTGAGGCCAGCTGCGTAAGCTGCTAGCCAGACTCTTGGCTGCGGGACATCAGTCACTCACTCACTCAGTCAACATCTGCACATCCCACAAGGATCCCAGGCACTGGTTACACCATGTGGTGCATTTGAAGCCTGTATTGGGGACCTGCTCTGACATGACCGTGCCATCTTGGTTACCACCTCCATGTTGCCCACCAGGTGACGTCCCAGATGCAATAGGACAGCATCATTAAGACAGCTGGCTGAGTGCGTGTGTGCTAGACTACTCCTACCAATCGAGATACATTGGTAATCTGTCTTAAGCATGGTCCCATAGCTGAGACACAATAGCCAATAGCCAAAACCAAAGGGAGGAACAGTTTCATTGGCTCATGGTCTTGCAGGACTCAGCCTGTGGTCAGTTTCTCCAAGGCAGCGGTAGAGGACTTGCCTGGCACACAAGAAGCCCCAGGTTTTGTGCTAGTGTGGCAAAGCTTTTTTGGGATGCTGAGTCTCTTCAAGGCCTCATGACCATGGTTATACACAGCCTCTAATTTAATCCTCTTCACTGCACAGAGGGGATGGAGATAAGCCGAGGTTTGCCGATGAAGAGATGCATGGAGGATGACAACTGGATGGATGGCAGAGCCCAAGGCCATGCTGCTGCCTGCCCCACAGCCAGCTTTCCTGATAGTCCCAGGTGTGGGGGAAGCCCTGGTGGTCCTTAGGGTGGGTTTTAATCCAATAAGACTGAAATCTGTGTAGAAGGAAGAAATTTGAGGCTGGTGGGGTGGTGCACATCTGTAATCCCAGCATTCTGGAAGGCTGAAGCAGGAGAATCAGCCTTTCAGGCCAGCCTAGGCAACCAAGTGACCTAGTGAAATCCTGTCTCAAAAAGCAAAAAGGGAGGCCCGACAGAATGGCTCAGTGGTCTAAAGCACCTGCTCAGGAAAGCTTGGGCGGCTGCAGGGACTACTGTTCGATCCTCGGCACTACATGCTACGCCAGCCCTGCCTTCAGGGCAGGCTGAGCCAGCCATAAAAATAAACAAACAAATAAAAGTTCTGAAACAAGAAAAAAAAAAAAAGCAAAAAGGGGCCTGGCTGGGCATAGAGCTCAGTGTGACATCTCAGAATTTGAGCCTTAGCACAAGATAAAGAGAGGAGTTGGGGAATGGTGGTATATGCCTTTGAACCAGGAGTTCAAAGCCCATCTGAGCCACAAAGTGAGTTCAAGACCAGCCAGAGCTGAGCTACATAGCAAATAAACTAAAAGACAGGAAAGAAAAAGTGAGGAGGGGAGGGGAGGGGAAAATAATGGTAGAAAACTTTACCAAACTTGATGGAAACCTTGACACACTCAAGAAACTCAATAATCCACATAGGAGGGACACAGAGACCCCCACAGACAACGTATGCATCAGAGTAAACGTGCCAAGGCCAGGGGCAAGGGGGAAATCTTCAAAGGGGCCAAGAAGGGGGAGCGGTCATTTTCAAGACAAGCAGAAGGTGGCCAACAGCTGACTCTTCATCAGAGATGACAGGACTAGGACACAGCAGACCCACACAAGCAGCCTTGAAGTCCTCACAGACTTCGGCACCCAGCAGAGCTGTTTCCAGGGCAAAGGTAAAGCCTTCCACAGACAGACAAGGATAGAGAAGCCATCAGAGCCCCACCAGGCAGGAAAGACAGGTATAAATTCCACACGCAAGAATCCAAGAACCCAACTCAAGCTTCTGTGAAAAGCCTAGAACTCAGCTCAGAGAATTATGGATTTGCAAAAGGCCTGGTGGGCTCCCTGCTTCTCTCCCTTTCTCCCATTTGCTGATTTCAAAAGCAATTGCGCAAAGCCACATAAGCTTCCTTGTGTTTGGGGGCAATGAGGCTTATTCATCAATAACAGTACAAACAAGGTAGGTGGGAACAAAGCTATGTTGAGCTGCGAAAATGTGTCCATATGGTGACTCGATGAACAGGAACAAATGGAGAGGATCAGAAATAGGAACGATGGAGTCTAATATAACAAAGGCCAGAAACATGCGCTCACTTCACTTGCTTAGCTCCTTTAAAAGATTCAATATTATGTAATGTAATAATGTGGCCATGTACAACAATGCTGCATTTGTAATCTAAGTAGATGGAATATGTTAAGCAATAATGATATAAAAGGACGGAAAATACAATAGAACCATGTAGGAGGAAGGTTCCTGAACCTCACTGCAATTAAGTAGGCTAATGCTAACGGGGGGGGGGGGGGTCTCTGATGCGATTCATGTCTCCCCAAAAAGCAAGACCTAACTGGAAAAGAAGCACTGGTCATAGCCAGGGTGTGGCCAGTTCTGGGCAGAAGATTAAACCTCACTGTTCACTTGCCCGGCAACTGTTCTGAAGGGAGGTAGGAGAAGGTGCCTGGGGCTGGCATTGGTGACCTCTAATTTGCAAAGTTGGTTATTTTTCAGTTATGTTTTATTCTCAGAGAAATGAGGTATAAGGTGAATGATGACACAGTCACTTACAAAATCATTGACCCAAATATGGGGGAAATCACCAAAGTAGGGTAGATGTTACATTAGAGAATATTCATTTGGTGCAAAAGGAAGAAGTAAAAAAAGAATCGAGCCGGGCATGGTGGCGCATGGCTGTAATCCCAGCACTTGGGAGGCTGAGGGAGGAGGATCGGTGCGAGTTCAAAACCAGCCTGGGCTACAAAAGTGAGCTCAAGGCCAGCTTCAACTGCACAGTGAGACCCTGTCTCAAAAAGAAAAAAGAAAAAATCGAAGAAGAAGAAGAAGAAGAAGAAGACATGTGACAGAAAAGAAAAGTAAAACAATAGCTGTAAACTATACTCATAGCTACATAACAGTGCCTGAGTCTACAATGTATGGTGGCCACGTAGGCTCAGAACAGAGCCAAGGATGTTCTGACCTGGTGATGTCACAGCACTGCAGTACATTATGTGCATTACTCGCAGGCAGTGAGTTGTACAAGAGTACACCACTGGGTGTATTCATACATGCTTATCGCCCTAGCACTCAGGAGGCTGAAGCAAGAGGATTACTGCCAGTTCAAGGCCAGCTTGGGCTACAAAAAGAATTCAAGAGTAGCCTGAAATGTATAGTGAAATCCTGTCTCAAAAATGACACCCTTCCCATGGGGCCCGGCGGGATGGCTCAGTGGTCTAAAGCGCCTGCTTAGGAAAACTTAGGCAGCTGCAGGGACTGCGGTTCGATCCCCGGCACCACATGCTGCGCCAGCCCTGTTCCCAGGGCAGGCTGAGCCGGCCATAAAAATAAATAAACAAACAAAAGTTCTGAAACATGAAAAAAAGATTCAAAAAAAAAAAAAATGACACCCTTCCCTTCCAAAAAACCTGGGACACAGAGTTAGGTATGGAGACACATGCCTGTGATCCCAGTTCCCTGGAAGGCTGAGGCAGGAGGGCCACAAGTTGGAGCCCAGCCTTGGCAACTTAGCAGCTTAGCAGCTTACTGAAAACTTGTCTGAAGACAGACAGACAGACAGACAGACAGACAGACTGCAAGAGTATGCAC
The DNA here is from genome assembly GCA_004027025.1 of Myocastor coypus. Classification (NCBI taxonomy): domain Eukaryota; kingdom Metazoa; phylum Chordata; class Mammalia; order Rodentia; family Myocastoridae; genus Myocastor; species Myocastor coypus. Next base: position 5,793 of record PVJA010033199.1, on the reverse strand, counting down.
ATATACTTATATACAGTACATAATACTTGGTGATATTTGGGAGGCTGAGGAAGGAGAATTGCCAGGAGCTGGGGGCCAGACTGCATTACACAGGGAGGTCAAGGCCAATGTGAACTACATAGTGAAGCCCAGGATTCAAACCTTCCCTTAACACCCCATTTTGTGACTGCAATGAACAGGGCCTTTAGGAGCAAATTCAAGGTCCATTAGACCACAGGGCACATCTCGCTTTTGTCTCCTCACAGAAGGACCCCTCGGGCTCCCTCCCTCCACCACATGGGTGGCAGAAAGGCAGCATTCAGAAGCTGCAGGTGACAACCCAGGAACCACCATGTGGACATCCTGATGTCCTGGTCATCAGAGCCCAGCTTCCACCTGTGGCAGTGCAGGGCCACCTTGCCTGAGATTTCCCAGAGTGGCTCAATATGAAAGAGCAAGATCTGCATGCTCTTTCCTCACTGCTCAGCCTTGCAGAGGAAAATAAATAGTGCTAATATCTCCAAAGGATGCCACAGTGTTTACACAGCAAGCAGAATCCATTGTCTCAACATCCTCGTCAAATTTAACGGGAGGGGACTGGGGATTTGGCTCAGCGGTAGAATGCCTGCCTACCAAGCTGGAAGCCCTGGGTTCAGTCCTCAGCACCAAAAACAAAAATTAAAAAAAAAAAAAAAAAAAAAAAAAAAAAAAAAAAAAGAATTTAATAGGGTGCACATGTACCTCAGGAGCCCCAAGAACTTCTTTTTTTTTTTTTTTTTTTGTCTTTTTGAGTCTTTTTGAGACAGGGTCTCGCTATGCAGTTGAGGCTGGCCTTGAGCTCACTTTTGTAGCCCAGGCTGGTCTCGAACTCACACCAATCCTCCTGCCTCAGCCTCCCGAGTGCTGGGATTACAGGTGTGAGCTACCACGCCCAGCCCCAAGAACTTCTTAAAGCAGTTCTCACCACCCAACATGACCCCTTCCCCAGTGAGAACTACCCCATCTTCTCAGGATGCACCCTTCTGTGATGGACCCCTCTTCCTGGTTAACAGAGTTTTGCATACATGGGGTTTGCACCCCAACATAGGGCAGCCAGGGGGTCACCGCCCCAAAATCCACAGGAAGGAGCTGGGGGTATCCCATGTCTTGCCAAGTGGCAGCTGTCTTCAAACTCTACTCCTGGTCCTCAGTTGCCATGTCCATGCCACAGCTAAACATTCTCATTTTGTACAACCTAAGTATATACATGTGAAAAAATCCTATTACATACCTGAGTCCGTACATGGGCCCTTCCAGACAGCTCACGGAAACCCCGTAGCTATGTCAGCTCGGCACACAGAACAGGACAGCTTTGGACCCTGGCTCAGCGTGCACGCTTGCTGACTCCATGAGCACCTGCTTCTCATAGGAGCTCCTTATGCTGCTGACCATACCAGTGATGACCAAGGTCACCAGCAGGAACCAGAACTGAGGCAATGAATTCTTTCTGGGCGCTTTCTCCTGACCCCTCTGAGAGTCCCCACCCATCCCTTGTCCATAAGCAAAAATATAGCTCAAAATGGACGTGTCAGGTCGGCAAGGGTCAGGTGACAGGGTGGCCTCCCAGGCCCTCAGCAGGCACCCGCTCTGAGCCGCAGGTCCTTCCAGCTCTGGCACTGGGCTCCCCTCAAAACCAAAAATGACTTTAGACTTCTCAGTAGATGTAAGCGCTTGAGAGGCAGTGTCAGATCTATATTTTGAAATGTTTTGTAAACCGACACACTGGAAATAGAAATGCTTTGGACCAAAACACACCAAGGGACTTGTTTCTGATCTCAATTTTTTTCAGGGATATGGCACCCAGGGACAGTACCAAGATTTCCATGGAACTCACAAATGCTTTTTCCCCAACATCTAATTATCCCATTTCAACCCCAGTACATTGTCTTCTAAATTTCTAAGTGCTTTAATAATAGAATTGCTTCTTTAATTCCAGTGTGTGCTTGGGAATCAGGCAGGAAATTACACAACAGCTAGAAAAGCAAGCAGCTGCTGACACATGGGTTCCTGAGTTCCAAACATGCATGAACTTGGCAGTGCAGACAGTTCTGTCAGAAACAAAAGACCCAGCTGGGGCCGCGTGGTCACAGAGGACTGTCCCAGTGTCTCTGCTGGCCCCTGCCACTACAGAGACAGGACCTTGCGCCATTCCCCTCCCTGTTGCTGCTGCCCCCACCCCACACACACACATGTAATCTGGGCTTGCAGTTCCCTGCAGAGATGCACTCTATAGCTGGGCCTTCTCTGCTGCATAGAGAGCTTAAAACATGCATGCAATGAATGCTTAGAGTTTAGAAAATGAGTCGTAGTAAAAGACACATGGCCATGAACCCCTCCCCTCAAAACCCTCTGCTCCCTTTGAACACACTCTTCCCATCAGCCTTGCTGCTTTCTGCAGCAGCTCTAGGGTCCTCTTTCCTGAGGTTCTTTACCAGGTCTGATACCAAATACGGTAATGGCTGCTGCTGACTGCCAGCCAATGGAAAGGCAGCTCATAGACACATGAAACTGTGTCCTCATCCACCTTAGTCACCACATCCAGCACCGTGTGACCCCTGACTCTCCCTCCAAGTCACAAGGACCAGACAAGGGAAACATTTTGAATCCATTAGGACACTGAGGCAGCCAGGACAGTATAGCTGAAGACCCTCAGGGAAGAGGACCCCAGAGCGGCTGCAGGAAGCAGCCAAAGAGCAACCTCCTTGTGGCACTGGCCAGGTGACATTATTCACAGATGAAGAGCAGCAGAGGAGGGACATTTCTGCCTACTGTCTCATAGCAAGAAGCACCTCTCCCAGGATTCTCCACAAGAGGCCTGCATGGCTGGGGACTCAATTACATGACTCCACTTAAACAGCCCCTGGCCCAAGGTTATCCCTGTGGCTGCTCATCCCCTAGCCCACCCAAGGGAAAGGAATGCCCGAGAAGCAGAGAACACTCAGGCCCTGTGGAGAATGAGGGTGGTCATGTGTTCACCTCCCAGCAGAATCCCATCCCAACACCGCAGACTTTCTGGGATGACTGTGAGTCCAATGCACCTGTGCTGCACAGAACAAAGCCCTAGCATTAAAGCTGGGCCTGGTAGTGCACACCTGTAACCCCAGCACTCTGGGAGGCTGAGTCAGGAGGATTGCAAGTTAAACCCAGCCTGGGCAACTGAATGATTTAGTGAGACCCTGTTTCAAAATTTAAATTAAAAAAAAAAAAAGGCCTCATGATGCAGCTCAGGTGAAGGCCATAGGTTCAGTCCCCAGCACTGCAAAAATAACTACACATCCTACTCAGAGGCACCATCTTGTGTGGGGAGAGTTCTAATCCCTGATCCCCAGCCTCCTAAGACCCCAGGTTCCTTCAGCCCCTACACTTGCTAATCATCTGAAGCTGGGCCTTCTCACCTCCTCAGCCATCTCTTCATAAGATACGGCTTGAAGGCCCGGATTGTGCAACACTGAGTGTGTCAGGGAGGCGGTTGGCTGCTGGCACCCATGAAAGCTATTTTGGGAGGAGTGGTTACTAAGGAACGTGAGGCTCTGGTAACCGTGACAACCACAGGAAAGATGGAACCATGGCATCCACCCTCCCCTTTCCATTCTTAGCTGCTTCTCTCAGAGCTGCATCTGGTGATTGCTTTGAAGGTATGGTGTCTTCTGGGGCTGAGTAGGACTAATGACATTGACCTGGAATCCAGCTCCTGGTCTACAGGATCCCAATGGACTGAGGACATAGGCAGCTCTTAGCTCACTGCAAAGGTCCTGGGTTCAGTGCCCAATACCAGGGGAAGAAGACATTCTCAGCTTCAAAGACCAGAAGCCCCATTTTGCTGATCCACAAAGAGTCCATCTGCTAACGCCTAAGTTTTGGAGAAGCTGATTGGGAAGTTGAAAAGGGATTTCAAGATGTTAATTTGCAACTCAAAATGGAAGGACCACAGGGATCAGACTACCTAGGGCAGGGTCCTGTGGATGATTGACAAGAAAGCGAGCAAACTGAGGGAAGCCCCGCCCCAGATGTGGGTGGCATCAGCCAATAGGTTTGCAACTTGGATGGAGTAAAAGGGAAAGAAGAAAGAAGCGGTCCCATTTTGGAAGAACTCTAAGCTTCACTGTTCTTTGGACTGCAGTCTGCAGTTTCCTCAGGGAACTCTCTGCCTCTGATCATATAAGCTACTTAATAAATCCCCTTGCAAAATTATTCATACATTTTCCATTGTTTCCATTGGGAGGTCCAACCAACACAGAGCCCGAGGCCAGACCTTCTCCTTCCCCACTGGCGTTCTGAGCTGCTCTGCTACACTCCTCCTTGGGCTGGACGCAGATCTCTTGCAGACATTTGGGCCACAAGCAGACCAAGCCCTTCCTGTTGGGCTGCTGGCTCATTCTGTATTCTTAGGGGCATCTGCAGAAGCTGAGCTGACCCTTTCCCTTGCCACCAGTCTTTCCCCATTGTGGCCATCTGCGAAGAAACACATACCCTTCTCTGCTTTGCAGGGTCTATTCAGCTTTGCAGGTTATCATAAACGGGGTGAGGAAACACATTCAAGTCCTTTGTGGTGTAGTGTAGTAGGATCACTTGGAAAACCTAAAATGACACTCGATTCCATCAGGCAAACACCCTTCCTGCAATCCTACATGACAGAAATAGAAGCATTTGTATCTATGCAAAGCAAAGATCAGGACATTGCAATCCTGGAAGGAGGCAAAGCCAGGACTTGAACCCAAGACCTTCTGGTGCTATCCCTAATGGTCTTTTCTCCTGTTCTCTATTCCCAGCGTCGGAAATGCTGAGCTAATGCAGCAGTTGATCAGGAGCCTTCATAGCCAATAATTATACACTGAAGCAGCCATGACTTCAATACCATATTTAATTTTTATAAATCCTTGGCTTTTCCATTACATATGAATATGAAATGTCCATTACACCAACCAGATACCTAGAATTAGAAAATAAGACATTTTCAAAGCCTTGAAACTTCTACTGGTATATAATTACGGCCTACAGACTTTATATTTTTAAAAATAGTCACAAGGAGCAGGAATAATTAAGTTGCATGATTTCTCCCCTATTAGATCACCCTCATGTTGGAGGCTCACAATTAAGAAATTTCCCTCCCGACTGAAACTAGAGCACTGTTCAAGATTAGTTCTGTCTCTAGGTAAGTGACAGGAAGCTGTAAAATGCAGGTGGGTTTGGACTAAGCAAACTCAGAAATCAGCAGCATGCAAATGCAGGCATTGGCTCAGTGTCCCTGGCCACCGGCGAGGTAGTCATGTCAGTTCCACCAGAAGGTGAGGCCGGCAGAGATGGACGTGATGGCTTCTGCCTCAGAGGCCCGCCCTGAAGTCAACCTGGAAACACTGCAGAGTGAGAGAAACACAGGGAGACAAGGGTAAGAACAGCGGGGTGAGCCAGGCATGGCGGCATATAACTGTGATCCCAGCACTCTGAGAGGCTGAGACAGAAAAATCCCAAGTTCAAGCTTAACCTGTAACTTAGTGACTGTCTCAAAATGAAAAATAAAAAATAAAAATAAAAGGAGTGGGGATGCAACTCACTGTGAAGGTCCTGTGTTCAATCTAAATTTTTTTGAGGGGGTACTGGGGATTGAACTCAGGACCTATGCTTGTCAGACAAGCACTTAAACCACTGAGCTATCCCCCCAGCCTGGGTTCAATCTCGAATGATAGAGGAAAAAAAAGAAGAGGAAGGAGGAGAAGGAGGAGAAAGAGAAGAAGGAGGAGGAGAAGAAGAAGAAGAAGAAGAAGAAGAAGAAGAAGA
>PVJA010033198.1:0-22653 GCA_004027025.1 Myocastor coypus | reverse complement strand
TGTAAATATCATATAGTCTCCCTAATATAAGAACTTTAAAGAAGAAAACAAGAACTTAAGGGCATAACACAGCTGAATGTGGTATGGACTAAACAATGAAGCGACTGGAAGCAGATAAAGCAGAAAACATCAGTAGCAAAACCATACACTGATGTACACAGGATGAATCAGATATTGGTCTTAAGAACCTTCAAGGGGTTCAGCATATTGATTATAGCACAATGTAACGCTAAAATTATGTTTGGAATATATGTCACTCTTGTGTTTTTGATGTGTACTGCTCCCGGTATAAACTCAGTTACTGTCATTCTCTCTCTCAAGAGTAGTACTTGAAAATAAGAGACTGGGCCAAATACCATATTCTTGAAAGCGTACGATTTTGTATTTCCTTGAATTTCCAAATATCTGTGTCAAAATTGTGTAACTGTTTATATAACATTGCATAGAAAGTTATTAGAACATCAATGATGGCCAGAAAATATCATTTCCAAGCTAAGTCAAAGATATTTGATACTCAGAAAGCCAGTGATGATAAACTCAAGTACCTATGTTACAGAGTAATAGTATCACAAAGCTTTTCTGCTGGAGGGCTGAGAATGTAAGTTAACAGACCAAAAATTGGAGAAAAAGAAGGGCTATAAGGATAGCCAATATTTTGGCCCTAGCCCTTCAAGGTCAATAAAGACCCAGGATATAAGGGAACCTGTGCTGTAATATCCTGTACCTCAGAGGTGTCCCAAATTTCCTGGTCAAGGAGATTATGGGACCTCAGAGGAAAGGGATGAATGAACTGCTGTGCGTCTAAGGAGAGTCACCCAGAGGAAAACATTTTCTCTGGCTTTCACAGAAAGCAAAATGGCCAAGCAATGGCCGTGACTCGTCAGCTGGATATGGGACATTTTCTAAAATATACCACATACTACTCCATAGGTTATACTTAAGTACATGCAAGAAAACAAATTGTCTCATGGATATTATCTGACCACAGTGCAATGAAACTGGAAATGAAAGGCAAAAGAAACCACAAAAAACCCATAAGTACATGGAAATTAAGCATACTGTCATCAACAACCAACAGGTTAGAGGTGAAATTAAAGAAGAAATTAGAAAATATCTACAATTTGATGAAAATTCAAACACAACTTATATGAATTTATGAGATGCAACGAAAGCAGTTCGTAGAGGGAAATTTATAGCTGTGAACTCACAAATTCAGAAAATAGAACAGGAACAAATAAGTACCCTAATGCTCTGCCTCAAACATCTAGAAAAAGAAAAGCACAACAAATGCAAAGCCCAAAAATGCGAGGAAATTATAAAGATTAGAGCAGAAATTAATTCAATTGAGACAAACACAAAAGTACAAATAATAAAGGCCATCTATTCCAATTTGTTGATGGACTTTGAGCATGAGTAAGTATTGGTTAAGAATATAAGTGTACAGACCAAAAATTAGAGAAAAAGAAGGGTTACAAGGATAGCCAATATTTTGGCCCTAGTCCTTCAAGGTCAGTGAGGACTCAGGACATAAGAGAACCTGGGCTATAATATCCTATAACTTAGTGGTTTAAATGAACAGCTTCCAACATTGCCACTTTTACCAATAACCCACTGTGATTATGAAACATTGGATTATGTATATAACTACTTTTACTTAGTTCAATGAAAAGAAATTCTGTTGTACTAATAATGATTTGAAAAATCATCACATCTACACCCTGTGCTTTGTATAACTCATAGGAGGACAACAGTATGCATTGTATCAAATATTGAAATGTGTGACTAATGTGTTTTGAAACTGTCACATTGTTATACATTATTATTTCTTGTTAAAAGTAATTTAAAAAAATTTTTAAAACAAAACAAAACAAAAATTTTAAAAAAGAAAGTAGTACTTAATGGGTAGGATTCTCTCCTTGACTAAATCTCTATGCTGTTATCTGTGAACTAAGCAACTACATTGAAAACAGCGAAGTGTCATACCAAAACCAAGCTTGAAATACCTGCCATCTTGGTCTATTAAATGTGTACCATTTCTAATGTCATATTAATTATTACTATACTCTTTAGTTTTTTTAAAAAGATAATAAAATAAAATGTGAGACAAGAACAAAAATTTAAGTTTTATTGAAAGCATGTGATAATATTGAATCATATGTCCCATCTTGTATAACTGTTTGATAATCTGAGCAACAGATATGATGATAAAAATAGAAAATATATCAATCATTATTAATCAGTTGTTCTTAGTTTGAAATTCTATAATATATACATTGTTATTTTACCCTGTTTCTGTCTTTGCTTTTATTTTTCTTGCTCTTCTTTTTACTCTTCAAAATAAAAGAAAATTATAGTAAAAAAAAGAATAGTACTTCTTGACAACAACTTTATTTTCCCTATCAATCTCAGTAGATAACTAAATAGGCAAGTCTTCCATCCATACCTGAGGCTATAAAGGTTGAAACCTTTAGCTAGGGCCACTTGATTTCTCAAAAATTCCTGAGGCATCTCACTAACTTTTTAAGTGACAGTTCTCCAATATGAATATGCCTAGGCTAAAGCAAGATACAAATAAAATCATTTTTATTTTATTTTTTTATTTTGTCTTTTTGAGACAGGGTCTCGCTATGCAGTTGAGACTGGCCTTGAGCTCACTTTTGTAGCCCAGGCTGGTCTCGAACTCGCACCAATCCTCCTGCCTCAGCCTCCCAAGTGCTGGGATTACAGGCGTGCGCCACCATGCCCGGCTAAAATCATTTTCAATATATGGGAAGTCCTAGGGGTATAAAGCAGTAGTAAAGTGCTTGCTTAGCATGCTCAGGTCCCTGAGTTCTGTCTCTAACACTAAATACATAAATAAAAATGGTTTAAAGTGACCAGCAATTTGGAGGATAAACATTCATATTACTGTTTATGTTTGTCTCCTATTCAATTGACAGGGAAGTGTCCTTGCCTATAAGTTCTTGGAACATGACACAATTAAAAAATAGAGTCATTATAAAATAGAGACACAGCACATTCTTTAAAAAACTGGAAGAGCTGTTACTACTGTCAGCATGTTAGGACAGTGAATTGTTTCTGATTCTCCAAAGGAGCCATGAAGTCTGCTTTGAATTCAGAGGCTCTGGCCACTTCAACCATGTTAGAAAGATACTCCTTCCTCTGTGCTGTGGCAGCATAAACTTCAAAGCCTCTGTTAGGACAGCCTGATGGTGAAGAAGTCCCTATGGCACTGGTGTAAAAGTCCAGAGGAGAAATAAGCTATTTCTTCTTAGAGTGTGTTGGAATTAAGTACAGATATCAGTCTTCTACCTAAGTAACTGAGGAAATGAAAGCTCAGCAAAATGGCTTAGCTGAATCGAGGTGAAACCTAGGATTCCAGACACAAGATCATTGACCTAGGCCCAGGGAGATAGCTCTGTGGAACAAGTGCCTGCCTGGCAAATGCAAAGTCATGAGTTGAACTCTGGTCCCGTAAAAAAAAAAAAAAAAAGTGCTGATAAAACTAGCTTTGAGCCAGGTGTGGTGGTGCATGCCTGTAATCCCAGCACTTGGGAGGCTGAGGCAGGAGGATCATTGTGAGTTCAAGACCAGCCTGGGTTACAAAAGTGAGTTCAATGCCATCCTGAACTGCACAGAGAGGCCCTGTCTCAAAAAGACAAAAGAAAAGGGAGAAGGAGAACAAAGAGAAGAGGAAAGTTCATTGACCTTTCTGCTCTATTGCAGGTTGAATTGGATTTCTACTTCTATACTCTGGGGTCTTTTTTTTTTTTTTTTTTTTTAAGAATTTTTTATTTTACTTACTTATTTTTTTCTTGGTTCAGAACCTTTGTTTGTTTATTTACTCATTTTTATGGCTGGCTCAGCCCGCCCTGAGGGCAGGGCTGGCACAGCCTGTGGTGCCGGGGATCGAACCGCCTCGGTCCCTGAAGCCACCCAAGCTTTCCCAAGCAGGCGCTTTAGACCACTGAGCCATTCCGCTGGGCCCACTCTGGGGTCTTAATGTCAGATAATTTCACAGATTACTCAGGTCTTTTACTGGTTTCCTTAATTAGAGAAAAATCTTTATAATTTTCGGACCATAGGTGTCACCATTTTGTTTGTTTGTTTGTTTGTTTTTGTTTTGTTTTTTGACATTTTTCTATTTTTTTGTGTTTTGGGGGAGTGCGCTATTTGATTTTGTCTTGCCTTTTTTTTTTTTTTTTGTCTTTTTGAGACAGGGTCTCACTATGCAGTTGAGGCTGGCCTTGAGCTCACTTTTGTAGCCCAGGCTGGTCTCGAACTCGCACCGATCCTCCTGCCTCCGCCTCCCAAGTGCTGGGATTACAGGCGTACGCCACCACGCCCGGCTTGTCTTGCCTTTTTGACAGGCACTGTATAGTTTACTGTGTAGTTTAGGCTAGCCTGAAATTCGCTATGTACTCCAGACTGGCTTTGGACTCACAATGATCTGCCTGCCTCAGCCCAAAAGTGCTGGATTATAGGCATGTGCCACCCTGCCCTACTTGGTGTGGTTCCTCTCTTCCTTTCCATTCCCTTTCCTTTCTTTCCATTCCTTTTCCTTCCCTTGCTCTTCCCTCCCATCACCTCCATTCTGTTCCACTCTGTTCTGTTTTGTAGCGTGTTCTTTTTTGTTTTTTTTTGAGACAAAGCATCACTATGTAGCTCAGCTAGCCTCAAACTCTAAGTGATCTATCTACTTCAACCTCCCAAGTGATATAATGACAAATATGTGTCACCACATAACAGCTTCTGACATTGCCAGCTCTGCTGATAACCCACTACTATTATGGAATATTAGACTATGTATACAACTATTTTCTGTTTGTTCAATTAGAAGAAATATTTGTATCAATGGTGTTTAGAAAAGTTATCATGTCTGCACCTTGTACTCTGAACAACTATGATGAAGACAACAATATGCACTGTATTAATTATTGTGGCTGTCCTACTAATGTGTTTTAAAACTGTCTCACTGTTATTTCTTATTAAAACTAATTAAAAATGAAAAAATAAAGCTACTGTAATAAAGACAGCAAGGTACTAGCAAAAAAAACTACTCAAAGAACAGTGCAACTGATTAAAAAATATAGAAACAACTGTAGACATACTGAGACACCTTGACTTTGACAAACGTTACACACACATTCACTGAAAGAAAGATAGCCTATTTAATAAATGGTGCTGAAAAAACTGGCTCTGCACATGCTGAAGATTAAAGTGAGAGCCTTATTTTTCACTATGAACTAAACTAAATTTGAAATGAATCAAAGATCTAAATATTAAATCAGAAACATTAAATTTGTTGGAAGATAGAATAGGTAAAACTTTTGAAGATACTGGTTAGACAAAGACTTTATGAGCAAAACCCCAAATGCATGAAAACTATGACAAAGAATCAACAACTGGGATTGCATCTTATTAAAAGCTTTAACACAGCCATATAAACCACCAACCAACAATGTGGGAAAGAATATATGCCTTCTGTTCCTCAGACAAAGGATTACTATTGCGAACATGTAAAGAACTCAAAAATATCAGACCTCCCAAATTTAAAGATCCAGTCCAGAAATGGGCATCTGAGATGAATAAACACTTCTCAAATAAAGAAATACAAACAGAAAATAAATTTATGAAAAAGTTCAACATTAATGGTCATTCAAGAGATACAAATTAAAACAACACTAAGATTCCATCTTACCCTGGAAAGGATGGCTGTAATCAAGAAATCAACCCATAGCAAATGCTAGAGGGGCTATCACAAAAAAAGGAACCATTCTCCACTGTTGGTGGGCATATAGATTTGTGCAACCACTGTGAAAATCAGTGTGGATATTCCTCAAAAAAATAGGATTGGAGGTCCTATTTAGCCCAGCTATTCCCCTGCTGGCTGTTTTCCTAAAAGAATTAAAACATTCTGCCACAACAATATATGTGTACCCATGTTTATAGCACTGCAATTTGTAATAGCTAGATCTTGTAAATAACCTAAATCCCTATAACAAAAGAGTGATAAAAATGATGTGGTCCTTTTATACAATAGAATACTACTTAGCCATAAAGAAGGATAAACTAGAGACTTTTATAGATAAATGGATGCAACTCAAGACCATACTCTTAAATGAAATAGACACATGTGTGCAAATATTATGTTGTCTTCCAAGTGTAACAAGCAGAAAGAATAAATAAGATCCAGAATGTACAACAGATATTGTGAAATGGGAAGAAATTATTCAAAAGGAAAGAGACACTAGGATGGGAGAAAGGAGAAAAAAGAATGAGACAAGAAGAAAATATGTGTATAGTAGATATACACAAGGTAGTTATACTACTACTTTCTCTTAGTTCATTGAAAAGAAAGGTTTGTGATAATATTGTTTGGACAATTAAATGACTGTATTTTGTTATCTTAGTAACTAATTTGAAGATAATTGTACACAATGTATTAACCATTGTTGCCCTCATATTGTCTTATATTGAAAGAATCATTTCTCTTTAAAATAAAAAAGTAATAAAGCAACTGATTAGTATCTCTTTGGGTAACTCCAGAGCTAATTGCAACCTTCTGAGAATCACTGGTCTATAACTTCACAAATTTTGCTTTGCATCTCAAGGCCACTTTGTTTTTTTAAAATTACTTATAATAAGAAATAACAACATTACAGTTTCAAAACACATTAGTAGCACATTTCAATATTTGATACAATGTATATTGTTGTCTTCCTAGTAGTTATACAGAGCACAGGGTGTAGATGTGATAATTTTTCTAATCATTATTGGTACAAAAAATTTCTTCTCATTGAGCTAAGAGAAAGTAGTTGTATACATAATCCAATGTTCCATAATTACAGTGGGTTATTGGCAAAACTGGCAATGTTGGAAGCTATTGATTTAAGCCTTTTACAACTCAGCATACTAATCTAGCTTTATGTTTTATGCCTTGTGGTTAAACTTTTCTGCTGGGTGGGTAAGGACAAGTTAAAGCAAGACCTATATAACAAAGCATGTAACTTTTTTTATCTCCCAAGGTCAGTCATATTCCCTCAGGCTTTACTTTGAAACCATGTGCAATGCTTTGTAGAACTGTTGTCAGTGTCAGCCACCTGGATGAGTCATGGCCATTGCTTGACCAGTTTGTTCTCTGTGAAAGCCTGAGAGAATATTTTCTCTCTAGGTGACTCTTCTTAGGCACACTATATATCTTCAGTCCCTTTCCTCTGTAGCTCCATAATCTCTTTGAACAGAAAATTTGGGAAACCACTGAGTTATAGGATGTTATAGCACAGGTTCTCTTATGTCCTGAGTTCTCACTGACCTTGAAGGACTAGAGCCAAAATATTGGCAATCCTTGTAGCCCTCTTTTTCTGTAATATTTGGTCTGTATACTTGTATTCTTAATCCTCCAGAAGAAAAGCTTAGTGATACTATTACTCTATAACATAGGTAGGTACTTGAGCATGACATCACTGTCTTTCTGAGTATCAAATATTTTAGACTTAACTTGTTATTATCTATCAATTATTCATATTCTAATAAATCTCTATAGAATGTGATTGTCTTAGTTATTCTTCTCTCGTTGCTGGGACAAATACCTGACACTCAAGATGAGGGAAAGAAAGGTTTATTTAGCTCACAGTTACTGGAGGTTTCAGTCCATATTCAGCTGACTCCAAGGCAGAGTGGCACATGGCAGAGGGCAACCTTTCATGGTGGAAACTAAGAGCAAAAGTTCAGGGACAGATCTAGCAGCAGCTTAAGTAGCTAACATCTCCTCCTCCCCCCTTACATTGAAATACATGTCACCTGCCCCAGGGTAGGTGCAGCACCCATTTCCACAGTAATCAATTACAAATTCCAGAAGCTGCCCCATGACTGCATGAGACTTTGGGGGGACACCTATGCACAAACCATAACAGTCATAAAGGCAATTACACACTTAATGGTGGTCCTTCTGGATTTTGGACTTGTGCTGGTCCCAATGCTTGGTATCCTGATGTGTAGAATTCCATGGCAGTGGATAAGGCATTCTGTGAGTCCACAAATGGTAGTTTTGGTAAAAGTGTTACATGTAGCAAAGGCAAATCCATATCCACAATATGTGTCTATGCCAGTGAGGAAAAGCGCAGTCCCTTCATGATGGAAGTGGCCCAATATAATCAACCTGTCACCTGGTCACAAGTTGATCACCCCGGAGAATGGTGCCATACTGGGGACTCAGTGTTGGCCTCTGTAGCTGGCATATTGGACATTCAGCCGTGGCTGTGGCCAGATCAGCCTTTGTGAGTGGGACTCCATGTTGCTGAGCCCATGTATAACCTCCATCCCTGCCACTATGACCACTCTGTTCATGAGCCCATTAGGCAGTAACAGGGGTGGCCAAAGAAGGAGGTTGGCCACTATTTACAGAATGAGTCATCTTATCCACTTGATTTTTAAAGTCTCCTTCTGGACCAGTGAGATGGTTCAGCGATCTAAAGCACTTGCTTAGGAAAACTTAGGCAACCATAAGGACCACAGTTTGATCCCTGGCACCACATGCTGTGCTAGCCCTGCCCCCAGGGCAGGCTGAGCTGGCCATAATATAAAGAAAGAAAGAAAGAAAGAAAGAAAGAAAGAAAGAAAGAAAGAAAGAAAGAAAGAAAGAAAGAAAGAAAGAAAGAAAGAAAGAAAGAAAGAAAGTCCTCTTCTGCTGATGTCACCTTTTGGTGAGCATTCACATGGGAAACAAATAATTTTATATCCTTTGCCCATATGGAAAGTTCTATCTACATACCTCTTCCCCAAATACCTATGTCACCAATTTTCCAATCATGCTCCTTCCAAGTGCCTGACCATCCAGCCAAACCATTGGCTATGGCATTTTTATGCAATGGAATACTACTCAGCTATAAAGAATGATAAGCTAGAAGACTTCACATATAAATTGATGTGTCTTGAACAAATACTCATAAGTGAAATAAACCAGACCTACATGTATAAATATTGTATAGTCTCCCTAGTGTAAGAACTCAAAAGAAGAAATAAAAATGGAGAGGCATAACACAGCTGAATGGAAATCAAGGACTTAAGGGTTAGACAACGAAGTGACTGCAAGCAGAAAATATAGGAAACATGGCAGGAGCAAAGCCATGCACAAGATGAATTAGGTAACAGTCCTAACAACCTCCAAAAGGTTTATCATACTGAGGATAGCAATGTGTAACACTAAAACTATGCTTCGAATGCCTGTCATTCTGGTCCTTTAGATGTGTGCTGCTTCTAATGTAATTTCAGTTACTGCTATACTCTCTCAAGTAAATGATTGGTTTACAAGACAACAAAAACGGGTATTGAATGAGAGTAAGAGACTAGGAAAAATACCATAGGATTGACAGGCTACAATTTTGTATATGCTTAGATTTCTAAATTTCAAGGCCACTTTGGATGCTCAAAAAATTCAGAAACTAGAAGCAATCACTTCTAGTGATTGCTTGATTACATTCTTGGCAAACAGAATGGTAAAGGTGATTTTTTTTCCTTTGCCCTCCAACCACCATCTCTCAAATTCTGAAGATTTCCCATCCTCAGCTATTTGCTCGTGCTGAGCGTCTCCTATCCCAGAAGATTCCTGTTTACCTGATAGACACATTTTGAGTTATATGCAGACAACAATGATGAATGAATTGGTGTTGTGAGAAAGTGAAAGGTACATCCCAGGTTACATCCTTCTGCAAAGATCACTGTGGCCTTGGTTCTGGCCCCTAGCCATTCAAGCTCATAAATTAACTAAACTAGTTTAGTTCATCCAATTATTAGCCCAAAACATTGCTAGAATGGTCAAAATCCCAAACCTTGATTACCATTCAAAACTAGAATAGCATGTTTGCTTTTCAGAACACTTGATCCTAGTTTTAATTATGCCTAGGATATAACTGTGTAAATTCCTGGGTTTATTAGGAAACATGAACTTCAAGAATAATTTCTTTTTGTACTGCAGCAGAATCATCTCTCTTTGCCTAGGTGTGAGGACATACACATTCCTAGTTTCTGAACTATATGTATCTGCCACATATAATGTCTGCAGTGACTTCTGTCTGCCTTTTTTTTTTCTCTGCTTTCCTGTTCCCTTCCTTTTCATCCACAGAGGATTCATTATAGTAACACCGTCTTCCCTCATTTCTGCAGGTTCTTCTGTTCAACTCCCAAGCTAAGTCATGATGGCACTTATTTCTGTGCCATAGAATAGCACCTAAATTCCTCATTTTCTTAACAGTACAATCATAGTCTCAAACATGATACTTCCTAATTTCATATCAGTTTGATATCTCATAGTCTCTAGCCACTGGCTGCAGTAAGGACCCTTGAAAGCGTGAAATAGAAGATGTTTCAGAAAATTCTAACTTTGAAAAACTTCAGAGGTATAAATAGTGATCTAAATATCATCTGACCTGAGGAGAAATTGTTCTCCCAAGTTCTGAACAAAGTTAATCTGGAGGGTTTGAAATTCTCATAAGATCTGAGATGAGGGTTAATTAGCTCCATAAAAGCACCATAACTTTTCTTTGAGGTGCAGTATTTCACTGAAGGGAAAATGTAATGTCTGTTTTTTGCTTTCTTTACAAGCCAGGACAAGGCTGAAAAAATTTCCTCAAGAGAAATACCACAGGTGGGGCTGAAGCTCAGTGGTAGAACACTTGCCTAGCATGTTTGAGGCTCCGGATTCATTCCACCACATCACTTTAGCATACTCCTAGCACAAGACACAGTACATCTTAACTCATTTCCAGCATGTGGGACACGCTAACACAGGGTTTTTTTTTTTTTTTTTTTTTTTTTTTTTTTTTTTTTTTTTTTTTTTTTTTTTTTTTTATCACAGCTGATTCTGCTCTTCAGATTTCTCTAAGTTCCTGAATTTAGTTAATTCAGCCTTCTTATTGTGTATTCACTGGTGTCAAAAACAGACCATGGTTGAATATTGGGGCACAGAGAAAAAAATAATGTAACTCTCTCTCTGTCTCTGTCTCTGTCTCTGTTTCTCTCTCTCCCTCTCTGTCTCTCTGATGTTAGTCTGTGTGGAATAGACTGATTCTATGAGCTTTTGAGGTTACCTTGACTTAAATCTGTTATCTAGAATGTTTCTTCAAAATGCTTTCTTTATAATACTTTAAAATATTATTTCAGACACTTGCTGTACCAAAGTTTTTTTTTTAAGAGAAGTAGCACAGCTTGGGCTGAAGCTCAGTGGTAGAACACTTGCCTAGCATGCTTGAAGCTCTAGACTCGTTCCACGGCATCACAAAAAAAGAAGAAGGAATGAGAAGAGGGATGGGGGGAATACTAAACTCTTCTGTTTTTTTCTAGTACTTCATAGCAGGATAGAAAATATTTCTAGCACTTCATAACAGAGTATGAAAATATTTTGTTTTTGCAGGTCTTATCATTTCTCTGCAGCTTCTTCGTGGAGATATGGACCAAATTCGGAGAGAAAATCCCATGATATTCAGTAGGGGAGTAGCAATTACAAGAAAATTGGGATTTCCTGATGTTATAATGCCAGGTAGGCAGAAGTACTTGGGGAAGGGGAGTGAGATTCATTAGGAAGGTTATGTCCAGAGCTATCATTAAATCTTCTGAATCCCAAGCCAGATTTCTGACTATAAACTACTGACTAGAGTGGCCCTTTTTTCCCAGAACCCTCACATCACATTGATAATCCACCAGATGGGCTTTGTGTAGGCTAGATATAGGAACCAGTATATAATTCTTCATAGAGATGCCTTTTTGTACATTTTCCATCATATTTCCTAAAAGATAATTGCTTCATGAGAACTTGGTGCTTAAGGGCAGGAATAAACTCAGACATGTGCCTGCATATTTGAGGCACATATTTGAGTAAATCTCATTTGTATAGTAATTATACCTAGATTTTAATATATCAGAAAACAGACCAGGAAAATAATATAAACAGTACACTATGCCAATACTGCTTGGCCAGTTTCTCAGTAACTGTTTACCCACAACTGTCTTTACCTAGTGCCCAGTGGAGATCTGGGTCAGCAGGTGAGAACACACTGACTTTCCAGTGTGGTTTCAGTAGGAGATTGCCAAGTTTGTGCTTTTTATGCAGGGGTGCAGAGGTAATACTGAATAAATGAGTCCAAATGGGACATGTCAGAGCTGAAGAAACTGTTGGGAGTGAAGGAGGGATAGAAGCATGGTTCAGATAAATAGCAGATAGTCTGGTAACGAAGATGTGAACAACTAGAGGAAGATCATAACAAGCAAATATGTAGTTGGCACAACAGATTACATAAGAAATGGACTTACCACTCCGTTGAGTTTTAAAGTTTTAAAGCTCTAGTAAAAGTGTGATTGCTATTGTTTAAAATAGCCAGGCCAGGCTAGAATGACCTGATGGTGACCACTTTAGATATTGCCTACTTAGAGTTCTTGGTGCTTCAGTAAATCTTCTTATTGAAGACATTTGCCACATACCTAAAGAAGAACATGGCCTAAGGATAGAGAAGGCCTGCATAATGGGTTCCAGCTGCCCACTGGTTACTGTGCTGTTTCCAGTTGCCCATCCCCTTCAGTTTCTCTACATGGACACTATAAGTATAGAACAAGCTGTTTTACACAGCTTCATTTCCTACTCATGAACACAGAATGGTCTTTTAACTGGGAAACTTAGGCTACTGGATAAAAGTTATCATTTGGTGTTAAGGAAACTTTATGCTTATGAAATGCTCCAATATGGTTGCCTGGAGGTGAGTCCATAGGACTTTTCTTAGATACTATTTGACACCATTATTCAGCTCTTTTTGAACCTGGTTATTCAGCTGCAACTTGGTTCCTGCTTCTTTGCAAAAGGTATAAATAGCTAACAAAATTGAACTTCTGTTCTTTTGTTAGTTAGATATCTTTGCTGACGCAATGGAGTAATATATTTTAAGACATATAGTTTAAGTCTTTTAAGAAGTTGCCTAATATTAGGATATTACCTTCCCAATAGCCTTCACATACACACAGGATTAAAACCATGGGAACAGGGGCTGGGGATATAGCTTGGTGGTCTAAGCATCTGCCTGGAAAACACAAGGACCTGGGTTCAATCCCTGATACCACATGCTGTGCTGGCCCTAGAACCCCAGACATGCCAGGCTGGCCACCAACACCAGATGTGGTATTGCATGCCTGTAACCCCAGCATTAGGAAGGTTGACAGAAGAGCATCACTACAAGTCTGAGCTGTACACAAGACCCTGTACCAAGTAAATAACATTTTTTAAAAACATGGAACAGAAACTAGAAAGAAACAATTTCAGCCCAAATATTTTAAAGCAGCACTTGAGTTCCAAGTACACTGAAAATACACTTGAGTTCCAAGCACACTGAAAATAACCTAATCTTTGTAAATAGATCTTCTTTGGAATATTCTTCTGTTTGTATCTTTGACACATAGGTTTATAAAGGAGTTTTGTGTATGCTATGCATGACTATGAATATGTGCAATACCAGGTGCTGATGAAGTAAGGTGTGACTTAAGAGTTTTCTTTCTCTTAGACTGCTAAAGTATCACCATATGATTTGTCCTGCAAGGCAGGAATGCCAGAAGGATCCTCTGCAGTCCAGGGCAGGGGTGGGAATGGGGAGCACCAGTGTGCTGTTTCCTGGATTGTCTTTTTTTAAGTGTTTAATGCTATTGGTAAAAGTTATCAGTCTTTTGTCCATACATTCCTCCCTTCTCTATTCTTTTTCTTGCTAAAGAGCTTTTTGCATAGATGCCCAATCTCAGGGCTTATGCTTTTGACAACCGTCAGCCCTTTTAATGTACCTCACTATACCAGCAGGGTTGATTCCATCTTTGGGCAAGGCAACAGAGCTGAACCAGCAGATCCTTCTAGAGAAACAGAAAAGTGTGTTTCACACTATAGTCAAGGAAACACTGTCTTAGGAAACAATGAATGTGTCAAAAAAAAAAAAAAAAAAAAAAAAAAAAAAGCCTTAGTGAGTCTTACAAGCCTCAGCCACTTCTGCTCCAGCAACTGGGCCATGCCTCATCTATAAGAAAATTGTACCTGGGCTACCATAGACTCCATCCTCAGAGTGCTGGTGCACCAAGCTACAAGAAAAATACTATTATTTTCTTGACATATGAGCATGAGAAAAGAACAAGAATGTTAATAAATGTTAGCATTTTGATAAGGTCTGATAAATTACAGAAAATGAGAAATTAGAATTACTCATAATGAAGGGATTTATTTTAAGACTAATTTTGCAGAAACTAGTACATACTCATTCATTTGGAGGATGGAGAGGTTTGGTTTGGTTTGGTCAGGGTGGTGCATGTAGGCAAAGCATGAGGAAAAGCTGAAAAGCCTCTGCCACATTAGTGTCTAGCATGCTATTTCTCAAAGTTTTTCTGAAATCTTATTATTTCTTTCTATGGGATTATGCACACATATAGTGTGTGGATTATCTTAGTTACTTTTCTTTTATTTATTTATTTTCTTGTTTCAGAACTTTTGTTTGTTTGTTTGTTTGTTTATTTATTTTTATGGCCAGCTCAGCCTGCCCTCAGGGCAGGGCTGACACAGCATGCGGTGCCAGGGATCGAACCATGGTCCCTGCAGCCGCCTAAGCTTTCCTAAGCAGGCGCTTTAGATCATTGAGCCATCCTACCGGGCCCCCTGTCTTAGTTACTTTTCTCTAGTTGCTGGGACAAATACTGACACTCAAAATGAAGGAAGGAGAGGTTTATTTAGCTCACAGTTACTGGAGGTTTCAGTCCGTATTCAGCCGGCTCCAAGGCTGAGTGGCACATAGCAGAGAACAGCAATTCATTGCAAAGGAACAGCAACAATGGCGACAGAGGCAACAGACTAACCAGGAGAGCAGAGAGCAACAGCCTCTATCTGTCTCTTTCTCTCTCTTTATATTACATTCAGGCTCTCTACCTCAGCCTATCCACCTGAGGCTACACCCATAATCCCAGAAGTACTTAAAACACATAATCCCAGGGATCATGGATCAAGTCTCAAACTCTAGATCAGTACTAAATCACATAATCCCAGTGACTCGTGAGTCAAGTCTCAATCTATAGAAGTCCCTACCCATGACTGCATGAGGCTTTGAAGGGAACAACTAGACATAAACCATAACATGGATGCTATGAGAAGATAATTCCTGTTTCGTTCCACAGGTATGGCCCTGACTACAAAGCCATCTAGTTTCATTCATGATCTGTAGTGATTAACAATAAGCAGCCATGATACCGAAGTGCTCTAAGACTTATCACCTCATGGCCTCAGAAGAAATGCATTCCAACCCCACAGAGTGCCATCTTAGATTATACAGGGAAATCTACATGTAACAATTTTGTCCATTTTTTTAAAATGAACACACACATGACCTAGTCTTTCTTAGTTGAAGGCACTATTTATGTGGGTAATGCATAATAAAGATTCCTAGATCTTTCTTTTCTTTTTTTTTTTTTTTTTTTTTTTTTTTTTTTTTTTTTTTTTTTTTTTTTTTTTTTTTTTTTTTTTTTTTGTCTTTTTGAGACAGGGTCTCGCTATGCAGTTGAGGCTGGCCTTGAGCTCACTTTTGTAGCCCAGGCTGGTCTCGAACTCGCACTGATCCTCCTGCCTCAGCCTCCCGAGTGCTGGGATTACTGGCATGCGCCACCACGCCCGGCTCAAGATTCCTAGATCTTTTAGAAGATGGTAAGCAGAAAAGCCCAGAGTAGGACAGATATTTCAGGGAAATAAGTAGGTTTTAATTAACCTGTTCCCTGTAACTTATGGGTCTGAATTAGCCATAGTAGAAATTGAAAGAACACTTTCAGTCAAAAGGATTGACTTTCAAGGATTGACTTGTACAAGAAAAGGCTGTATGTTTCTTCTGGCCATATCCAAATTAGCAGATTTTCCAACAAATTTGCCAACATTTTTTTTAATGTATTTGGTATAAGGCATACAGTGTCTACAGGTTCTCCCTACACAGATTGGACTCGTAGTGATTCTTCTGTTTTCAGCCTCCCCAGTGCTTGGATTATAGGCATGCACCACCACACCCAGTCTCAATCTGCAGCTCAGCATGCCCTGGGTGTGGGGCCAGCACAACAGGCCAAGGATCAAATTCTGGCCACTGCACTCTGACTAAGCAGGCACTTTAGTCTGCTGAACTATCTGGCTAGCCCTTTGCCAACATTTTCTGTATCTCTATTTTTTGTATTTCCTGAGAACTCTGTGACATTTACTAAGTAGAATTTCAGAGTACTGTCTTGGCTCTGTGGGAAGTACAATATTTTATTTAATCTCTTTGCTAAGCCCTGACTTCCAAAAGTTACTAAACATGGGTGATGTGTACCAGTTTTTATATTAGTTAAATGGCCTTCTGGGGACTGGGGGGATAGATCAGCAGTATAAGCACTTGCCTGGCAAGCACAAGGACCCAAGTTCAATCCCTGGTACCCCATGCCTGGATGCCCCCAAACCCCAGGCACTCCGTGCCAACCACTGAAACCAGGTGTGGTAGCGCACACCTGCAATCCCAGCACTGGAGATGTTGAGACAGGAAGATCACTATGAGTCCGAGCTACAGAGCAAGATCCTGTACCAAATTAGATAGATAGATAGATAGATAGATAGATAGATAGATAGATAGATAGATGTAAAAGTAGCCTTTTGCCTTGCCATATAAAGTCCACACATGTTTTAGTATGTCAGTCTAAGGTTTAAATTTTCCCCTAAAAAAAGTGTTTCTCTGACTTGAGTGTGCACCAGAATCATCTGTAATGTTTAGAAAAGTGGATAGCTGGGCCATCCCAAGAATTTTTGATTTGGTATGTTGGGGTGGAATTCAGCTATTTGCATTTCTCAAAAATTCTTATGTGGTACTACTGGTCTGGGAATTGTCCTAGAAACTACTCTGCTTTGTGGACTTTTGCTCCTTTTGGGTTGCTCATTAAAAGAGCAAAGGGAGATGTGGCATCTCTCTAGAGGACCTTATGATTCCTGCCCTCATGCTCGGAAATACATTTTACCATTTTCTTTGACCATAGATAAAAATAAAAATGCATGCTTCATCTCTGAACTGCAAGTGATGTTTCTTTCTCTTTTCCTGTTTAATTGTTCTTGTCTCTCTCTGTGCTGTCCTCTCATTCTCGCCCCTTTGTTTCTGATGCAGAGATGAAGATAGTTGGGTGTAAGTTCCCACTTTTGTGTGTCCTGTTTATTGCCTGCTTTTTTTCCATCCTCATTTGTCTCATGGAATGTTGTAATACTTGGGTGGGGTGTCATGTACATTATTAATCCTTCATCAGCCTCACCTTCCTAGGTAACTATTATATCCCCTCTTAGAATACAATGTATTACCTTGGGTATTTATTCATTAAGCCCAAAAAACATACTGCAATGTTTAGTAATACCTTAATAAGTTTGAGTCATGTAGACAGGAAAGTATTTTTACTTGAGACAGATGAGTTGCTCCAGTTGAAAACAAAGTAAATCATGCATATCCCAAGCCACACAAAATCAGAAAACCAGACTGTTTCTCTTTTTGGTTTTTTTAGGACATAACTCACATGAAGGGCACAGATATATGGCTTCCAAAGAAAGCACTCCTTAGGAGAGTGATGCAATGATTTACCACAAATTGCTTCTTGGGACTAGGGTCTCTTTGTGTCAAATGAGACTTTGGCATTATCGCTAAGGGGTCATTCAAGACTAATCACTTATGGTCTCATAGGAGTTTGAAAGATCATCACATTCCAGATTCAAGAAAGGAATGACAATATATAAATGATGCCACACTATGCCCATACTTGTCATTCTATTAAAAGCAGAGGGCATCACTAACTTTCTAGTGATAAAAATAAGAAGTGTGATGCTGAGAACATGCTGGGAAAAATAAAGAGCTCATCCTTTCTGGGCATTTAAAAAAGTCCTCCTAAGAGTCTTTTTTCCCCTCAAGCAAATGAAAACTACTACAAAATAAAACAATGATCTCACATTCCCTAAATTCCACATAGAATGCTAGCTCCACATACCCACAGATTGTATTAGGAGACTACCTCCTAAATGCCAAGAGAAGGAATTGGTACCATCCAAGTACACTCATATGTGTGCTAAGAGAACATCAGGTCTCATTTTCCATGGTCTCAAGGGAAAGAAACTACATGAACAAAAGGTAATAGAGACAGAAGAAAGTATAAAAATATAGTATTAAATACTATTTTGCTGGAAACCAATACTTCTTAATACATGGTTATAATTTTTACAGAGGGACATGATTGTAATAAAAAAAAAAAGTCTGAACCAGATTGAGTTATCTAAACTTGTGTGGCTCTCATTAACCATTTTCTACTGTGCTGGTTCCACATAGGCTGGACCTATTCAAGACAGATAACTCCAAAGTACAACTTAGGTTATAATATCTGGCAAGAGATTTTCTTGCTAGCATAATTCCCTGTTGTTTAAACTAGATCTTAGAGTTTCTAAAACCTCTAAGGAGACTGTTACTGGAAGAGACCTACAAACATTTCACAAGCTCTGTTCCTGCAGAGTCATATTAGGATTTATGTCTTTGGAAGGTCAGACTTGTCACTGCTAGATGTCATGGCTCATGCAACTTTGTTGTGGTACTCACCAGATCCCTAAGATTTCTGTTGATTGATCAGCACCATTTCTGTGTCATACCTCTCACTGTCCCAAAGTATTTCAAGTCAATCCCTATCATGATAAGGTAGGCTGAGATTTGTTACTTTTCTTCTTCCTACCAGAAGTTTGTATGAGTTCACAAATGCATGTATTTTTATGTGTATATAGTTGCAGTGTAGTATAACTGTTCTTCATATATAAGCACTCCAGTTCAGAAATCAGTGAGCTTTAGCCTAGGACAATCCAGCTAGCAGTCTGTTTTTGTACTACTTGCAGCTAAAATGTGTTTTTATGTATTAAAATGATTGTAAGAACAAATAACATATAACAGAGATGTATGTGACCTGCAAGACCTAATATATTTACTATCTAGTATACCCGGAAAAACCTTTCCAGTCCCAGTACCTCCTCTTCCTGACACACAGATATATCAACAACTATTGTGAAATCTGTGAGAAAAGTAGAGACAGTCTATTCTGTCACCTGCTTAAAAGAATGAACTCAATTCATTGAACTCCATTCAAGCGACACTAATGTCCAGCACCTAAGAAACATTGAACACAAATGTAAGGCACTATTCATGCTATAAGATCCCACCCATTCTTAGGAAGCAGAAGGTACCCAGCAAAGGGAGGCAGTGCTGTCCATGCTTTCCTTAAAGGGAGCTCCATCTGCAGAGCCATCCTCCATGATACCTACACCTATACCCTGCTAAAGAACTTCACACTCCCAACACTTCGTACTGCCTATGAGCCACCCAGCCCTTCAGAGTCAGTCAAATTTTATAGGCAAACTCACCTAGAGATATTCTATAAGTGCATGTGCCCAAAAGTCACTATAATCTCAAGGGTGGATTTTATAAATCTATTTTTAACAAGCTCCTCAAGTGATTGCAGGGTACCCAGTCTGCAAGGGTCTGCAAATGAAGGTCCACAATAACTGCTTTGCCTTCTCCTTTTCCTTTTCATTGTAATATAGCTGTTCTCATGTCTCTCCTGGTAAAACTTCTTGATAGTCAATACTTGAACTTACAGGAGCATCCAAAGACAGTGCCTTAACTGAAAACATGATCCCACTTGGGAGTTTAAACATTAAACATTATGGCAGTCTCTGAAAAATATAGCTCTGCAAATTATCTGTAATATAAACCTAAGACCCTTCACATGCATTTCTTATGGTTTCCTCCTAGTTCCAGGAGAATTAAATGATCTCCATTTAAATGATCTCACACAGAACTTTTGAAAAGATTCCCCACACACTGAAGCAATGATACATTTCACAAAATGTCACTCTTTGCATTCAAGCCATAATTTGCAAAACTGCAACTCAAAAGGCAATATAGCATCTATTCTGACTGAAAATAGTCATGTTTTAGGAAAGTCCATTCTCCATGTAAAGAGCAACCAGAGACTGAATAAAATTGTTTTTTCAGTCCATAACTTGGAATGCTCCACTTGTATTAATTTTTTTTCTCAGGGTTGGCAAGATAGCTCAGTGGACTAAGTACCTGCTTAGGCAAGCACAGGGATCAGGATTTGATCCCTGTACCACATGCTGTGCCAGCTCCACCCCTGGGCATGCTGAGCCAACCACTGAGACCCAGCATGGTGGTGCACATCTGTTATCCCAGTGCTGAGGAGGCTGAAAACATGAGGATCACTATGAGTCTGAACTGTATAATGGGACCCTGCCACAAATACATAAATTATAATAAATTTATGTATCAAGTAGGTAATCACCAACAAAGAATGAAAACCATAGACCTGCCCAAGTCAATCCTTTGATTTGGAAATTGCCATTTGGCTTAGAATATCCTAAGAAATTATGATCTTATTCTATAAAATCAACACATCAAATTCTGTCATTAACATTCTGAAAGACAATGCCTAATGTTATTAGTATTCTATGTCCTATATTGCTAAGAAAAGTTTAAAAGCTTTCAATTCAAGGGCATGTTTATTTTAGTATGGTTAGCCTATGTATTGAAAGTGTCTGTGCAAGTAGAAGTATATTGCTAGTAATCATAGGTAACTGCTTTCAAAAGCTACATAGATTATCTTGAGAATAATAACTTCCAGAGAGGGTAAACCAGACACTTTTTCTTTAAATTCGAAATTAATTTAAATTAGACTATTAATATTAAATAATTCTAGAAATTAAATGATTACTTAAATCTTATAGAAAAGCTACTATGTAACTGAAAGACTTTTATCAGAAGATGCTACTAGTACTTTCAGGACTGGTTTTATTCATCCTGTGTCCTGATAAACTTGATTTTCCTTTCTTTATAGCTATCTTACCTCACCCACCTATATAACCACCCACATATCTGAGTTCTATCAATGATATATTAGAGCCGGGCGTGGTGGCGTACGCCTGTAATCCCAGCACTTGGGAGGCGGAGGCAGGAGGATCGGTGCGAGTTCGAGACCAGCCTGGGCTACAAAAGTGAGCTCAAGGCCAGCCTCAACTGCATAGTGAGACCCTGTCTCAAAAAGACACACACACAAAAAAAAAAAAAGATATATTAGGAGGTCCCAAGCATGGACATCCAAAGGAAGAAGATTAAAGTTCTAAACTCATTAGAATTCAAAGAACAGGCTCTGCCAAACCCAGAAGGACAGTCTGAATAGACCGCAAAGATGGACATCCTCAAGGCTGGCCCACATACACAGCAATCGCATTTGTTTATGATTTTTGTACATACTTTTTTGGAAACAGGATAGCTTTCCCAAATAGGAGAAAATTCTCAAGTCTCCCAGGGAATGCTTAGTTGTCATGGGCTGCTGTTCTCCACTAGAACCAAGATATTTTGAAACCCTTGATTATGCATTCAAATAACTGTGATTATAAAACTGTACTACTAGAGTAAGAAGATGACTTGAAGAATGGAAGGGCTTAACATGAAAACACCAAAAGAAAACCTTCTTTATGTTCAAGTCCTTTTCCATTCCTGTTTCTTGCAAGCAAGGCGCTCAGATGCTTCCGCAATTGAAGTGCAGAAAAGAGGGTATTGTCACATATCTCTGACCAAATCACAAGGCCCACTTTCTAACCAAAACCAAACCCTGTTCCTATCATTGTGATTCTGGGTAATTAACATATTCTAATGTGTCAATTTTTCCAAGAAGAGAAGTAGAAAAATATTTTTGCTTTACCAATTTGTTGTTGCATCACCTCTCATTTGATTTCTTTTAGGTTGCTGACACATCTTCACTTTGGTCTTACCTATTTTTCTTTGCCATTCCCTTCTTTTGAAGTTTTCCCCATAGTTTTTTATTATGTTTTTTTGAAGCCAAAAGCCTTTCTTTAAAATACATGAATAAAACTGGTCATGTTACAGATTTAGAAATTTAGAGCAACTTAAATAAGCTCTTTTTGTACATGAATAGACAACTTTGTTTCCTTTAATTCACCCCTCCCTCAAAAAGCAGATGTGACTTGAATCATTTTGACCCTAAGAGTTTGAACTTCTTCAGCTCAGTCTTAAATAACATAGAAAGGCAAAATGGACCAGAGTCAGAGTACTGGAAGGCAACAGATTACTTTCCATTGTTGTCCCACCTGTGCTTTTGCAGTGATGTTCCCAGAGCCTGTGCACAAAAAGGAGACACACTGGCAAGCAGTCCAGTAACCTCAGCCTGGTACTCCTGCAGGGAAAGAGATTTGGAGCAAAGCCTCCAGAGGAAAAAATGATATATCCTCTAGTTGGACTCAGAGGTTTTGGTAATTGTAAAAAACATAAAAGAACAGAAAGTCAGCCAAATAGCTCAAGGGATTAAAGTGCCTGCTTAGGCAGTTGCAGCAGCAGGGTTTCAATCCCCAGTGTGCAGTGTCAGCCCTGCCCCCCAGGCGTCCTGAGACTGCGATTGAGACTGGGTGTGGTGGTGTAAGCCTGTAATCCCAGCACTTGTGAGGCTGAAACAGGAGAATAACTGCAAGTTGGTTCTAAGTAATGAGACTCTATAGACCCTTTCTAAAAAGTACAAAAAAAAAAAAAAAAAAAAAAAAAA
>PVJA010033197.1:0-23515 GCA_004027025.1 Myocastor coypus | reverse complement strand
AAAAAAAAAAAAAAAAAAAAAAAAAAAAAAAAAAAAAATATATATATATATATATATATATATATATATATATATATATATACAAATAAAAAATAAAAAGGACTGGGAACATGACTCAGTACAAACCGCTGAGCTCAATCCCCAGGTTAACAAAATGAGGAAAAGGAAGGGGGAAAAAAATGAAAGAAGGAAGAGAGAGAGAGAGAGAGAACAAAGAAAGAAACAAACAACATTGACTAATTGGGAATGTTTGCCATTGCACCCAGTGTCCCTGACAGAAAAGAAGGTAGGTGAAACATTGGGGTGGGGGTGGGTTGCTGGCAACTTTGGTGACCTGGGTTGCAATCCCAGTGCCCTTGTTTGAAGCAGCTTGAGGGGTTGGTTGGAACAGCAAAGAGAGCCTCTAGGAAAGCCAAGAGGGCAGATCTGACTCCCTCTTTCTTCTTTTTCTTTCTTTCTTTCTTTCTTTCTTTCTTTCTTTCTTTCTTTCTTTCTTTCTTTCTTTCTTTCTCTTTCTTTCTTTCGTATTATGGCCGGCTCAGCCTGCCCTGGGGGTGGGGCTGGTGCAGCATGTGATGCCGGGGATTGAACTGCAGTCCCTGCGGCTGCCTAAGCTTGCCTAAGCAGATGCTTTAGACCACTGAATCATCTTACCAGCCCTGACTTTTTCTTTTTTTTAATTCACTTTTTTTTCTTGTTTCAGAACTTTTGTTTGTTTGTTTATTTATTTTTATGGCCGGCTCAGCCTGCCCTGAGGGCAGGGCTGGCACAGCATGTGGTGCCGGGGATTGAACTGCGGTCCCTGCAGCCGCCCAAGCTCTCCCAAGCAGGCGCTTTAGACCACTGAGCCATCCTGCCGGGCCCCTGACTTTTTCTTTAAGGAGTTTGCAAATCACCTCTTCAGAGCTTGAAATTTCAAAGGGAAGAGCTGGATTCCCCCAGCCACGGGTTTCACGGGACCAGGTTTCAATTGGTGAGTGCCTGAACATCGGAGAGCCTGAGACACCTGGATTCCTTTCATTTGAGGAAGGATAAGCTGTCCTAGGGCAGAGCCTGTCTTGAGCTTAAAAGTACAGATCTGGATAACCAGAAGGCCCATTTCTTTATATCTGCAAAGTTGGGGTCACAATCAAATCTTCCCAGAGAGGACGCTTCTATTTATTATGAGGTTGTGTCTGTGAGAGTGCTTTGAAAACCTGAAATCCTCTCCAAGTTGTTTTCTCATTTTAACTTGCCACTGGCCTTTGGAGAGAAAATGGATGAGGAAGAAAATGTGCCAGAAGACAAGGCCATGGCCTGGCTGGGGCCTGTCTCAGAGGCTGAAGTGGGTCAGTGACTCTGCGAGATGAAGCCGTTCCTGAGTGAGAAAGCCAGAAGTGGAGGAGGGGTAGGAAGGTGGAGCAGCTTCCAGGACCCCTTGGGGAAACCGAGGCCAGCACTGAGCTCAGTGTGAGGTCAAAGGGGCAGAGAGAGATTTTTCTCCAGGTGGGGACTTCAGAGACACCCCCCCACACCTTGTGAGATGGGGAGGTAAATCGATCTGTGGGGTGGTATCAAGGGGACAGTGGAGGAGAGCCGCAGGACAAACTGGATGGCACATGGACCTGAGGTTCATGGCAGCCTGACGGACAGCAGCAGCTGCCAGCCAGAATGCCTGGCCTGCACCTGTGTGGAGTGGGACCTTCCTGTGATAGGCTCCGCACCTAGCCGAAGGCTTCTGGAAAGGATGCTGGTGTGGAAACTCAGAAGAGTCTACACCTTTGACTCACAAAGTGCCAGACACTTGGTGGCACTTTCAGTGCCACAGATAAAAGAGTGAGAGACTTTCCCAGTGGCAGGGGAGATGAGGGGTCAGGAACCTCAGTGCCTCTGAGGTTTCCATGCCTGGATGAAGAATAAAAACACCTTGGAGACCCCTGTGACCCCCTGTGCAGGGGGAGAATGTCAATGTGGCCCAGCCGGCTGGGAGAGCACAGCGCCTCAGGCTATGCATTGCGCAGGTCATGGCATTGGAGACTGAAGGCTCACAGCCTCCTCAGAGCCTGTGCTGACTAGAAGTTAGAAAAACTCTTCTAGGGCCCAGATTCAGTGGGAAAGGCCAGGGCTCAGGGCTCAGGGCTCAGACCAGACCTCCCCCCCATCACACAGCTGTCTGTGTGGGCTTTCCGTAGTTGTGACAAAACACCTGAGAATAACAATTTCCTTGGGCCCAAGGTTTCAGTCTGTGGTCCTCTGGTTTCTCTGACCTTAGGGTTGCGGTGAGGCAACACTTCAGGGCTGAGGGGTGTGGCAGAGCAAAGGTCCTCACCTCACAGCAGAGAGGAAGCAAAGGGCAGCAGGAGTGAGAGAGCCCGACAGGAAGGGGCCGAGAGCCATGACTCACAACCCACTCCCTTCCCCTAGGCCTCCCCTCCGGCTTCCATCCTCTCTCAGTCATGCCATCAGATTCTGATTTCATCAGCGTGGTAATCAATCCGCGATAATGTTAGAGCTTGCGCCGTCCAAGTACCTCTCCACAGCTCCACTTCTGAACACCGCCGCATGGAGAGCCAAGACCCCAAGAGTCTTGAAAGGTAGCTGCGTCAGATCTAGACTGTGGCAGTCTCCTACTGGGGCTGAGACTTTCTAAGCAACATCTGTGGGACAGGCCCTGCACTCCCTTCCTGATGACGACCTTGCCATCCAATACAGAGGGACTGGTCCTTCTACCTGCCGCCTCTTTGGCTGGAACGTATGCTGTATGTTAAGTCTGTCTTCTTCACTGAGGCGTCCCAGGGCCCAGCTAGGGCCTTGCACCTACATGAATATCCTACACTTGATTACATGAGGGAGAATGACAGGATGCCATGTCTGAACAAGGTGTGTGTGCGTGGACACGTGTGCCTGTGTGCGTGCCTGTGTGCATGTATAAATACCTCTCTCTGTGGCATCCTCCTGTCCTCCTCTTTCCATGCCGCTTACTCATTGGCCACATGGCTGTCCTTCGAGCTGTGTTTACTCTCTCCAAGCACCGCTGTAGGTGCGTGCCCTTTGGGGTCCTGTACTCCTACCCACCCCCTGCCTCTTTGGTGGATGAGTCCTACTGGCCTCTGGCTCTGAGAAAGTCTTATTTGGTGATTACCTCTGACATTTTCTCTTTGGCTGGAGCAGTGAGAGGCCACCTGGGTGCTACCACTCAGAGAGTATCACTGTCTTGCCTTTGACCACCCCCAGCAGTGGGGAGAAGGAGAGAGGTGACATAAAAACTCCACCCCCCAACATCTCCTCCATGTTTAGGACCCAAATAGTACATTTCCTTCTTCCTCAGAGCTGGTCTCTGAGGAGATGGTACTTACAGAGATTGAAGAGTTTAATACATGTCTTGCTTCCTCTCTTCTCAGAGGCGCTCAGAGACAACAGCAGAAGCTGGGGCTGGCGGGGGCTCCGAGCCACTAGGTGAAGGAGCAGGGGGTAGGTAGTGTGGAGCCTTGTCGATTTGGAAAGCACCGTGACCTGAGTGCATTTTGCAGTATCAATGTCAAATTCTGCCACTCAGGCATGCCATTAATGTGCACACTGCCAAACAGAAACCGGTGACACAAAGGTATAGCTGTCCCCACCCTCCCGTGCTTAGAAACTAACGGCTCTAATGAGAAGTGAGAGTTGAAAGGAGAGAGGTGGGGGGTGGGCCAGCAGTGCGGGCTGGCGCTGTGGGTTGGAGGAGGCTGACCCACTTCTTTTGGAGGTACGGGGCCCACTGAAATTACATTTAAATTAGCCAGTGCTCCCTGCACTAGGTCTCCTTCATCCCGCCCTCCCCGCTCTTGGAGGGGGTGCAGCAAAATGCCCCGGGGCTACTCTTTCTCTCCTTTCTCCCTGAGCACCTTCAGTCCCTGCAGCCAGTGGACGCTTTAGGTCCATCAACTACCCTGATTCCAGCAGCCCTCTTAACAGAGATAGGACAACTGAGAGAGAGAGAGAGAGAGAGAGAGAGAGAGAGAGAGAGGGAGGAGGGGTGTATTCATCACGCTGAGCCTCTCTCTCTTTTTCTCTGGCATTTTGATTGTGCTGTGAGTTATTTAGCCAACAATAGATGTTTATGTATTTTTTTTTAGAGATTGTATTTATTAACAGCCTGTGAAGGGGGAGGCTGGATTTACACAGAAAGTGCAGTGAGTTAAAAGGGACAATTAGAGGAGCAGAAAGAGATATGGAGCATGGTATTGTAAAGGATATTTTAACGCACAATCAGAGGATCTTGAGATATTTTCCAAGTAGACAGAAAGGTAAAAGAAAATTGGCCCATTAGGAGCTGATAGTGGGGGACTGGTGACATGGCTGGAGTAATGGGGGGGGGGGGCGCTAACCTCGTGCTCAGGGAGAGGTGAAGCCAGAGAGCAGGGCTGGGAGAAGATGAGCCAGGGCAGAGCACAGCCACCTCAGGAGGTTTCAAATCAGTGCTGCTGATTTTCCTTGGGGAAGGATGGCTTTCTAAATCCCTGGACAGGAAGACCGAGAAGGGGATCTGATCAGGGAACAGTCTGGGGACTTTATAGGAATATGACAAAGGGTTCACTGAGGACTTCCATGTCCCCCTCAGGAAATCCATTATGTCTGAGCCCCAGCCCTGCAGCCTCTCCTCTGAGAAGCCCTCCTGGCTCCCCTCAGCTTCTGAGAGCTGCTCACGGGCCTTTGGAGTCCCTGCTGGCCAGGGATTGCTGGGTGATTAGTTAGGCGATGAGTAAACATTTGCTAAGTGGAATTCTTGGCTCCTTGGTGATGAACAGACCTCACAGAAGGGAGAGATGGGATGCAGTTCAGGGGAGGGGTCCTAGGGATGCTGGTGCTCTGTCAGGAAGGTGGCTATAGGATGGGGACGTCTGCCAGCTGAGGGTGGGCTCTGGCGGGGGGCGGGAGAGCAGGGAGCAGAGGCCTCCGAGTCTAAGCGGTTATGGAACACATTCTGCGCTAAGAAGCAGCAGGTGTCTGGGAATGAGACTGTGGCCCAGGCAGATTTCCAGCAAGTGCTCTAGCTTGCTGGCACAAAGGAAGGATCCGGCTGAGCACACGAGGCAAGTTGCAAAGATGAAACCCACTGTTAAGGAACATCCGCCAGGGTGCCACGTGGAGACCATGTGCTTACGGAGAGGCTGAGGGGCGTGTGGGAGGGCACAAGTGGGGGAGGAGCCACACATTTTCTCCACTTCTGAAGTAGAGTCCAAGCCTCCGAGTGGGACCCCCCTGGGCCTCCCCCCCTTGCCTGGCGGGTCTCCCAACACCCCAGTGAGTAGCATTCCCAGCTCTTAGCTTGAAGTGGTTTGTATAGACCCGAGGTGGGGCCAGTGTGAGCCTCCAGTCTTCAGTTTGGAATCTCCCCTTCACTCTTCTCTGGCCAAATTCTCAACCTCTGAGACCACCAGGGCCCACCCTATTCCTCTGGCAAGGCTGCATTCATCCCTGTCATTCCAGAGCTCTGGCTGCCTGCTGGAAGGGGAAGGAAGAAGAGATGGTCCCTCCTACCGCTGCCTGGAAACAAAGATGGCAGAAGGCCTGAGCTCCTCAGAACAGAGGGCAGCTGCCTCAGCTCTGGGGAGGACAGAATATCTCCCTGCCCTGAATGACTCAGAGTGACCAGATCTGGCAAAGAGAGAAGCCTTGATCTGCCCCTGATAGCATCAATTTGCTTTGATGTTTGGAATAATGGTGTCATCAGAGCAAAAGTGTCATCAGAACTGTAGACCATATGAGCTGCTGAGTGACACGTGATGTCACCATCTGCAACAGAACCGATGTAGTTCACCCGACCTCCTAGAAGAAAAAGCTACTAAAAGTATAGCTGGCGTCTTGGACCCCCACTGCCCAGCCTGTAATAACATCAGCAAGCGGAGACAGTGCAGAGCTGGACAGCAGCAGTGCCTTCAGAAGACATTAGCATTTCTCCTTTTGACATTCCACTTTCAACATGCAGGACTTACTAAGTCTTTAAAAAAAATTTAATAAAGTGCTTAGACTCTTGATTTTCCCATTGAGGGCCTGGCTGTCTGAGGTTCAAAATGAAATCCACAACATAACAACCTCTTTGGGTTCTAAGGGACAGCCAGGCCTGGTACCAGGCTGGGTCAGATCAGGGAGACCATGAGCGGGGACTATAGGCATGAGACGATTTGTTCTGCAGTCAGCCCATCCCCTTTGGCGAATGTCCCAAACCTCATGCCAAGGAAGATTTGTCTATTTGAGTCTGAACACACAGCCCTCCACCCTTGCTCTGGGTGAATGCATGCTTTTTTCCAAAGCTAGAGGCAAATACAGCCTCCAGGCCCTTCTACTATTATCCTGGGCTCTCCCTGGCTTCCTGGAAGAGCCACTCAGTGCAAGATGCCAGGACCTAGCTGTCCCCTGAAGGGCACCACCCAGCCCCATGACAATCAATAGCTCAGTGGCTGCATCTGAGACTCTTGGTAACAGGCCAGGAAGGATTCAGGACCAGCCTGCTCTGGAGAGACACTCCAGTGCAGCCAGAATGTGGGAAGTGAATCATGTTCTGGGCTTTTGAGGAGAAAGTCCACAGAACAGAGAGCCTATGTGTGTGTGTGTGTGCGTGTGGGTGTCCGTGTGTGTGCGCACATGTGTGTGTGTGTGTGTGCGTGTGTGCATGCATGCATGCTCCTGTATATCCCCATGAGTCAGTGCACCCCTGCCCCCTACAGCTCCTCCTGCCAACAAATGTACTGTGTTCTCAGAGCTGTGCTGGGCCAGGCTCGCCTACCCCTCAAGCCCAGGATCTGCCACCCCTTCAGAAATGCAAGGTTAGAAAATGAAAAACAGTGTTCTTGTCCAAGATAATTTTTTTTATTATTTTTCTCTCTTAATTGGATTCAGTGTTTCTCACTCCTCACCCTCACCCTCTCTGGTGGGGAATTTAGGTCTGTGCAAAGCGCAAAACAGACTGCCAGCTGGGGCCCCTGGCCAGCAGCCCCTCTGTCCCCTTTGTTACCCGGGTACCGCTCACCCCTGCTCCTGACCCCTGAGTCTGGCCCACCTGACCTCGACCTGATAGCAACCTCGCGCCCCTTCTCTTTACATGCCAGAAAAGTCAAGAGTGCCTGAGATGGCTCCTGAAATGCCCTCTTCCTTCCTCCTCTGCTAAGACCACCTGAGGCTTCCCTCCTGCGAAGCTACACAGGCCCTTTGCTGGGTCACTCACCAAAGAACCTGAAGTTGAAATGCAGCAGTCAAGCCATGCTGGAGACCTAGGTGCCTCCTCAGAATCTTCCTGGCCTGTCCAGATTGTCACTGGACAAATGTTAGGCTGATGACACTGTCCAACCACTTGGATTAACACTGTGAGTGCTGCTGGGCCTGCTGTCTTAAAAAATCCCTGAGCCCCTCTTTCCCTTCTCTGTCTTGATGGCTCCCTGACATCTAACAAGCTGCTTCCAACTTCTCACCCTGACACCCAGTTTCTATACTAGGGATAATGGGGTACTCCAGGGTGCCAGACAGGCTTGTGTTGCATATAAAAACAAGGTGATGTTCTAAATATCTAAGGATATTGGTCCCCTGAAGTGAAGCACCCTGCCTCTCTTTCTCCCTAATCTGTTCCACTGACATGCCACCCCAGATCCTGGCAAGCCCATGTATCTATTGTTGCCAGGCTGGGATTCTAGACAAAAATTCTGTAACTTTTCTTCTTGCTAGAAATCACCAATATAATCCTTAGTTCAGCAGATATAGTTTTCCATAGTTTATAAACATGATAAGACATACAGTTTGGTAACAGACAGGGGGGCAGGGAACCTCTGCATTTGTGTGTGTGTGTATATATATATATATATATATACATATATATATATATATATATATATATATGTGTGTAGTGTGTGTGTGTATATATATATATAAGTGGACATAGGTATAAAACTGCACCTTCTGTGAGAATTTCATTGCGTGTGATGAAGTCCTAAACTTCAGCCTCTGATGATCTTTCCTTTGGTGATTGATTCTTAGACCCCAGCAGCTGGACCTGGGTCTGCCAGGGTTGCCTGAGACATCAGGAACAAGAGGCGTTACCCTGAAAGGAGGGACTGAAGGTGACATAGGGTTGAGTTCAGGGCAGGTTCACCTCAGGCATAGGCCAAAATGCCACCTGCTTAACTGCCCTGACTGCTGGTCAACCCAGCTGTCTCTGGTGAACTTTGTTCTGAGTGCTGCTTCCTCCAGGAATGGTGGAGTCCTTCAGGCCTCTCCAAATGATCAGGATTCCACAGACACCAGCCCACTTAAGGAACACTTGTCCCATTGCTGCTAAAGAAGGACTCAGGCTGTGCATGACTTTTACCGCCTCACTGGAGTGGACACTGTTTGTTGGTGCTTGGGGGGGGCTGGCTGGGACATCCGAGTGGGATGTGCTTGCTAATCCCCTCCTGTCTAGGGCTATACACTTTGGGTTTATAATCCACCAGGTGGGGTCCAGACAGCAGCTGAAGGCTCTATCAGCCTTTTCCTGAAACCCAGCAGATCTTTCATTTGTAAAAAAAAGAAAAGAAATTCTGTTCCTTGATGGACATGTGGCAGTGCTGGGGGCTGGTGTCCTGGGTCCTCAGCGGAGAGTGACCGCCAGCCCCAGTACCCAGGCCAGGAGTGAGGCCCCCAGGGAATAGCCTGAGGATGCCTGTTGCACCCCGCTGGGGGTGTGGATGAGGGTCCTGCGGGCACACTTGCCCTTCCTCTTGGGCCGAGCTGTGGGCATGATGTCAAAGCTGAACTTGTGCTGGTAATCGGGTGCATAGTCCTGCATCTCATGGGGCTGTTTGCCGGTGCCTGCCTTAGAGACCTGGTTGCGGTTCCTGTGGCTGGTACAATTCTTGCCTGGCTTCTTGTAGCCCGATCTGGAGCCAGGCTGATGGCTGTGTGGGCGGCCCCTGTCCCTGCCGGGGCCATGGGCTGGGTGGTGCTCTTTACGGGCAGCCCTGTCAGTGGTGGTGAGGGTATGCGACTTGATCTGGTGCGGGGATGCCGGGCCTGTGCAGTTCCGGAAGTCCTCAGCCCTCAGCAGCTTCAGGTCCTGGCCTTGCCGCTGCTCAGGAGATGCGCAGGGGACAGCAGAGCTGGAGCCTCGGAACCTCCGCAGCCATTCCCACAGGGAACGTGCCTGGCAGCCACAATCCCAGGCATTCCCATTCAGGCGGAGGAACTCCAAGGCTTCCAGAGGGGCCAGGCAGTCACCCTGCAGCTCTGAGAGACTGTTGTTGAAGAGAAAGAGGGTGGTCAGTCTGCGCAGGTCATGGAAAGCCTTGTGGTGGACCCACTGCAGCTGGTTTTCATGCAGGAGCAGCCGGTCCAGGTTCACCAGGCCCCGAAAGGTGCCCTGGCCTAGGCTCCACAGCTTGTTGCCATGAAGAAACAGGTGGCTGAGATTGACCAGGTCCACAAAGATGTCATCCTGCAGGTACTCAATGTGGTTGTCCTGCAGGTAGAGATACTGCAGGCTATGCAAGCCATTAAAGATGCCTGTGGGCAGCGCACTGAGCCCACACTTATAGAGGTAGAGGGCATGGAGCTTTACCAGGCCTTGGAAGGTTTCGGGTGCCAGGGTCCGTAGTTGCCGATTGTCGCCCAGGTCCAGCTCTTCTAGGTGCACGAAGCCCTCGAAGGTGTTAGGGTCAATGAAGGTGATGTTGTTGGAGTAGATCCACAGGGTGACCATGGCGGGGCTGAAGTGGCCCTGCTGGAGGAGGGTGATGCGGTTATTCTGCAGGAAGATGCGCTCACTGTCCTCAGGGATGCCCTCAGGGATGGCGGCAAAGTTGTGCGCCTGGCAGCTGACTGTCATGGGAGCTGGGTAGCACACACAGTCCCGCGGGCAGCCGCTGCCCAAGGGCAGCTCCACAGCCAGCAGCAGCAGCAGCAGCAGCAATTCCACACAGCACCCTGGCAAGGAGAGAGACAGCACAACCAGTCAGGGGCTGCCTGAAGAGATGGAAAACAGATGAGTATAGAGGAAGGTCCTGTGCCAGTCCCCACCTGGGCTGCTGGGCTCTGCCCCCTTCTGGCCTGTGCTGAGGGTCTGCCAAGGAGCTCCCTAGCCTGGCCCCAGAATGGAGGCATGGAGAAGTCAAAAGTCCTCCCCTGGACCTTGTATGAGACTGGAAACCTGTGCTTCTGGCACCTCACACCTACTGAGGTTTAATGCCAACCTGGGTGGGAGGTACATTTGGGGAGAAGGCCTTGATCGTTCACATACTCAAACACTCCTTGGCTTTGCCTGCTCAGGCTGTCAGCCCCACCGTGTGGAGGCTACATCCAGAGACGCAGTCAGTCAGCCTCCAGGTCTTGTCCTAGAGTAGCCACTTGTTTACCATGACCAGCCCTCAGAGAGGTGTTCTAACAAAGTATCTCCCATGGAATCCTGAGGAATCATTTTATTTAAATTATTTCCCCAAACAAGCAAAGCACACATGCACAACACTAAAATGCCCCTCGATAGCCGTTACAGTACCTTCCACAAGCCTCAAATATGTGACGTCCCCTTTGTGGCACAATTTCCTCATTTTTAAAAGACAGGTTGCAGTAGTGCTTCCTTACAGAGCTGCACTGCTATATGGAGATTTCGCATGTCTGTGAGGGACTGGGGGTGGCACTGGGGCTGACACATGACCCTGATCTGGCATTCATGAAACTGCCAGACACTGTCCCTGTGGGGTCCACCTTCCAGTCTGTGCCCTTCCTGGCCTCCAGGCTGTGGCTGCAAAGCCAGGCCTTGCCTCTCAACTGTCCGGAGCGTTTCCTCTGTAGCTTCCCTCTAATTGGACATTAATTAGGCATTCGTTAATGGATCCTTAAAATAATTTATTTTCAGATGTGTCCAGCCTGTGGTTGGGTAATAGCCCCACACTCATTATTGGAGAAGCCTCATTATAGACGATTGTCATTACCTGCCTTTTTTCCAGGGTCACAGCTGCCCCAAGCGGCCCAGCAGGCGCGCCAGGGTGGAGGGGACAGGCTCCAGGCTTACAGACATCCACCCTAGAGGGGCAGGCAGCCATCTCTTCCCTGCCGGCATTGGCCTCTTGCCCCTTTTCTGCCAGCTTGTCCGGCCGTCCCCCTTGAGAGAGCCAGGGTGCCTGGGGCAGTTCGGCGCAATCTTCAGGCTGCCAGCAGTGCACAGAGCATTTGGGCTGAGAGAACCCACCCTCCCCACCACTTCAGGGCCGGTCAGCTGCCTGCCGGGGCTCCCAGGCCTCCTGCTACCCAAGCCCAACCACAGTCCAGTCTCCTGGTTGAGCAGGAGCCCCTGCCACCTCCTTCTTGCTGGCAGAAACAGTGTTGTACGAAGTGACAGCTCCCAGCTGTTGGGAGTTATGGGCTCCCAGAGAGTGGCAGCTGCTTCCTGTCCCCCTGCAATCACCCGGCTTCAACTGAACGTTTCCAGCACATAAAAATCATTGCACATAATTTAGTTTTTGCATAATTGGGTTCGGTTGCGATTTCAGAGCAATTATGCCCTCAGTAGTGGTGGCAACATGGCATCAAGGACCCTTTCTGAACCAAGCCATTCTCTATGTTGCCCCTGCAGTGCCTTTCATCACCCCAGCCGTGGCACAGCTGACAGGCCAGGGCAGCTGTCCCTCAGTTTCTCCCTCCAGAACATGCCTCGAAGATGATCCCTCTGACAGCCCTCCCATTTGGAGGCCTGGGTGTAGCCTGCAGGCCCCCACAGCCTCCACTGTCCTCTGTCTCCATCTGCTCAGGAGCCCCAGCCCTGCTGGGAGAGGCAGGGCCATGAGGCAGTAGGGGCTTGGGCCCCAGATGCCAGCCAACTCTCAAGAGAGCCTGTCCCCCACTCACTACACCTTCTGCAGATGTGAGCTTGGCTCAGCTCACACCTCTCACTCTGTCCAGGCTGCTGGCACACCTGCCAGGTTCTCCAGGGAGTGGCCCCTTCCGGACCACTCTGGGAGAGCCTAAACTCTCCCCACTGACTCAGGGCATGCCCATCCCACATTTCAGGCTGAAAGTGAGTAGTGCAGTTGCCACCAGGGGTCCTGTAGAGACAGAGGCATTTTCCACCTTCAGTCTGCAGCTGCAGGGCACAGGGTAGGGTTGTGTCAGGCTTAGCGCTAATACCACTCAACATTTATACAGCTTGATGGAGTTTACAGAGTGCTTCTGTCTGCGCTCCTTTGATCCCTAGACCTACCATGTAAGATGGGTGCAGGGTGTGGAGTGGCCCTCTCTTACCTACTGCGTGGCTTTAACTCCCTCAGGCTCCAGAGAAGCCTGTGGGGGTGGGGGGTGGGGATGGGGCTCAAGGGGAGATGTATGCCCAGCCCCAGCAAAAGCAAGCTGGCACCTCCAGGGGATGCCAGTGTAGAAGAGAAACTAATCAGGACCTCAGTATACGTGAAAAATCAAAGCACCCAAAAACCCAGGTGTGGGCTTAGTAAAAGATTTGTGAATATATATATATGGTGGCAGGGGGAAGGAGCCAGAGGGCAGGGCAGCATCGAGGCAGGAGGCCTGGCTCTCCTCACCTTCCTCCAAGGCTACAGAAAGATGAGGGACCCCAGCATGGCCCAAGGCCAGGTTCATGTTCTCTGTTGCCTCAAGAACATATTGCTGTGCCGGGCATGGTGGCGCACGCCTGTAATCCCAGCACTCGGGAGGCTGAGGCAGGAGGATCGATGCGAGTTCGAGACCAGCCTGGGCTACAAAAGTGAGCTCAAGGCCAGCCTGAAC
This sequence comes from Myocastor coypus, assembly GCA_004027025.1. NCBI lineage: Eukaryota > Metazoa > Chordata > Mammalia > Rodentia > Myocastoridae > Myocastor > Myocastor coypus. The sequence continues at coordinate 10,798 of PVJA010033197.1, read as the reverse complement.
TGCATAGTGAGACCCTGTCTCAATAAGACAAAAAAAAAAAGAAAAAAAAAAAAAGAACATATTGCTGTGCTTGGGATCTGGGGCAACAAGGCCATGGGGACCACATGGAGCAGTCACTTCCCACCCAAGGCCAGGGGGCGACGGTGGGTCAGGCCCAGGGCATCTTTCAGTACTGCCCACATGCCAGAGCCTGTGCCAGGGAGGGTGCCCTTCCAGATGCTCACGCCTCCAGCTGGGGGTTGGGTCTCAGCTAACCAGCTCTCCAGTCTGGAAGCTGTTCCACCTTCACGTCCCTTGACTAGCTGTCCAAACGAGCTCAACCCCACTTCTGCATCCTGTTTGGCCAGTGGGTGCTAGACCCTGGGTCATCACACTGCATATTTCTTCCTGTGGAGGTAGGGAGCTACATGGAGCAGCAGCCATGGCTCCTCCTCTGCCCTCTCCATGGGCTCCTGAGAGCTCGGGTTCACTGACTGCCTGATAAATGCATTAACAGAGAGGACTGTGCTTTGCTGTGTGTGCGTGTATGCGTGCGTGCGTGCGTGCGTGCGTGTGTGTGTGTGTTGGTTTTGGTTTTGAAACAGTCTCACTAAGTAGTTCAGACTGGCCTTGAACTCACTATATAGCCCAGACTGGCACAGCAATCCTCCTGTCTTAGCCTCCTGAGTGCTGGAATGCAGACAGCATGCCTGGCTGCTATGCATTTTAAGACCTCAAATGAGCAGGGATCCACGTCTCTGTGGAGGGATGGGCCTTACACTCCCCATGTAGCCTCTTCACTCCCTCTTGGGGTGGGGTGGAGGTGGGGTGCCTGAGGGTTCCGAAGAAGACCGACCTGGAGTTTGCCCAACTGCTCCTCAGGGTGACACACTCTGCTGTCGCTGCTCCCAAACCTCCCAGCCACCTGCAGCATAGTTTGCCAGGGTCTCTGTAGCCTCATTCATCCTTCCTCCATTCACACCTGCCCCAGAGTCTCAAGCGTGGAGGTGGCAGTGTGGGGAGGGCCCAGCGATAGCCTCGGGGTTATTATGCCTCACTAACAGGGTGGAGAACTGCTAAAACCAGGTTGTCTGGTCAGGTGCTGGGGCCCAGGGCCCAGGAGCCCAGTGGGGGATGGGGAAAATTGGGGGAAGGGCTCAGGAGGGCTCCTGCTGCCCCTGTGCCATCTGACAACATCGTTCTATCACTTATTTTTGTATTTCATACTTATTTTTGTATTTTTTTCTAAACTTTATTTACTTACTTATTTGTTTATTTATCTATATTATGGCTGGCTCAGCCTGCCTTGGGGGTGGGGCTGGCGCAGCATGTGGTGCTGGGGATCAAACTGCAGACCCTGTGGTTGCCTAAGCTTTCTTAAGCAGGTGCTTTGACCACTGAGCTATCTTGCCAGCCCCTATTTTTGTATTTTTGAGAGTCTCATTATGCATTGCAGTCCAGGCTGGCCTTGAGTTCACTTTGTAGCCCAGGCTGGTCTTGAATTCACAGTGATCCTCCTGCCTCAGCCTCCTGAGTGCTGAGATTATAGGACTGTGCCACCACACACAGTCTCTGTCACTGGTTAACAGTCTGGCACCCACAGTTTCTCAACCCCTTGAAGCAGATCTGTGAAATGGGTCTAAGAAGAGATCTTGACACCCTGGGCTATCTCAGGAGTCGGTAAGAAGGTTCCAGGTGCAGCATGACATCAGCAGAGAGAATGTGCAGACAAGGGAGATGGCACAGTTTCAGGGCTTTCTTTCTGCAACTCTTAACCCTCACTTGCCAAGCAGGGACCATGGGGGAAAGGGGAATGGTCCGAGTACAGATAGCCAGCTTCCCAAGCCCTTTTGGCAGCCCCAAGATACGCTTATGAATGGTCCTACTGGTGCCAGAAGATCTGGTGTGACGGGTGCCCAAGTGCAAAGGCACTAAGCTGGAAAGTCAGGTGACAGGTACTATCTTTCTTCTGCCCCTTCCTTATTAGACAGTTTTTACAGATGTTGTAACCTCTGCCCAACTGGGTCAGTAAAATCCAGGGTAGAGGTGGAGGGAGAGCTCCGCAATGGGTGTAGTATTGACAACACTCCTGCTCTAGGCCCTGGTCAGATGATGAGGTGAGGGGCCCCACTGGCTCTGGCTTTGATGCTTATTGTGTTCTCTACACAGTGCCTCCAGGAGGAGGAGACAAGGTACCCCTAGGTCAGCACTTGGCCAAGCCCTACAGCAGAGCAGCAGGGCAGAGGGACAAGAATACGGCCTTGCCCTGTTCCTGCTAGGTGCTGAGGTGCTACCCCTCCCTCTGCAGGTCTGTGGGCTTCGGGCGAGGCTTGGAAGCCATTCAGCCTTGTGGTCAACACTCCAGCTCTGCAGTCCTCATGCTCCCCTCCTCAGGCTGAGCTCCCCCTGCCCCAGCCTGGCCAGCTGCTCCATTCTAAGCCAATCGATGCTAAACGAATGCTCTCTGCTGCCTGGATAGCAGCCTCAGGCCAGGCCGGCTGCACTCAAGGGGCTGCTGGCGCCTCAGGCCACTTGGCACTTTTACCACTAGTGTCCCAAGCACAGGCCCCTTCCTGATAAACCCCCTCTATGCTTTACAGCCTGGTTCAGCCCTGGAGACAGGAAGCCAGCCAGAGCATAGCTGGGCTCCCCTCATGAGCCTCCCACAGCCGGACCTGGGGGCAGGCCAGCCAGAAGACACACTTTAAGGGAGAGAATGTACTTTAGAGCTAGAGAGACCTGGATTCAAACCCTGATTTCCTTGAGCCTCACTTTTTTTCACCCGTAAAAAGGGGACAGTCACTTAAAGTTCTAGTGTGGCCCTCTTAAGTGCACACACTGGCATCTGCCCACCTCACCTGCATCTCCATCTGTCAAATGCAATCTGTCCAAATGGTGCTTTACTCTTCCCCTGTAAGCTTCTTCCACCCAAATCCTCTCTATCCTGGGTCAGGCAGCTCCCTTACCTACAGTCTGGCTAAACACCTTGGAGTCACAGTGACTCTTTTACCCCACAGCCAACTCACTGGAACTCTCTATAGCTCAACTTCAGAATTCATCACAAATCCTTTACTTCAAGTGGTTACCACCATTATTACCTGACTCCACGGCTGAAGGAGCCTCTGCCCTGTTCTTGCCTCCCCTAACACTGAAGCCAGGGAGCTCCAGCAAGATGTCTGAGTCTCCCAAGCCCTTCAGAGCTCCCATCTCACCCAGGGACACCTCTGGGTCTGCACCACTGTCCAGAGGCCCACCTTTCCAGCCATGCTGAGCTCCCACTCTGACCTTTGCATGCTGCTCCTCTGCCAGGAGCGCATCTCAGGGCTCTGCCCCGCAAGCACCTGCTCAGTGAGGCTTCCCCCAGCAGGCTTTTTTTTTTTTTTTTTTTTTTTAAATTTATGAATTCAGTACAGGGTCTCACTGGGCAGCCCAGACTTGTAGTGATCCTTCTGTTTTCAGCCTCCCCAGCCCTGGGATTGCTGAAGTGCACCACCATGCCTGGACTCATTCAAGGATTCAGTGGGCCCCGGGGGTGAGGTGGGTGTGGAGTGCAAGATCAGGAATTGAACCATGATCCCTGCACTTGCTAAAGCAGGCACCTAGTCTGCTGAGCTATCTTGCCAGCCCTTCCAGCAGCCTATTTTAGAGTTGTCCCTTCTCCACTTTATCTCACTCCACAGCACTCACCTCTAGCATCTCAGACAATTATCTGTTGCTTCCTGAGTCTTCCCACTGACTCCACAGGGTTGATTCTCTCTGGCATGCTCCCTGCACTCAGGAGGGGCTCAGATACCTGGCTGGAGGGCTGGGGAGATAGCTCAGTGGAATAGGTGCTTGTCTGGCAAGCTCAAGGTCCTGAGTTCAATCCCCGGTACCACCAAAAAAAAAAAGAAAGAAAGAAACCTGGCTGTGTCAGGAAAGCATTTCCTGAGTCACTGGAGGATGACAGCCGAGGGTCCCAGGGCCTGCCTTACAGTCCATAAGCACAGAAATTTTTTTTTTTATCAGTTCTGAGGAGCAACCGCACCGCTCGGGTGAGAGCAGACTATCTCAGCTCTGCTGAGGGCCCGCTGGTCCTGCTGGAGAGAGCTCCAGGAAGGGAGACACAGCACCAGATGTGTCACAGGCCTGAGGCAGAGTGACCAGAATGAGGTTGCTGGGGATGAGGAGCATCCCAGGGTGTGGGACTTCCAATGCTGGGACAGTCACAAGTCAGCCAAAATGTTAGGCACCCTAGCTGGGGGGCCAGGACTGTGATCCTCCAATAAAAGACCCCTAGGTGTGGGAGGGGGAGGGAGAGGAAGAGGGGTTAGACAGGCAGACATGAGGCCTGCGTCTCAGCCAGGCAGGCCTTGGCTATCCAGAGCTGGTAGACATGCGTGCATGCATGTGTGAATGCATATGTGCGTACATTTGTGTCTGGGTGTGCATGCTTAATGCATGTGTGTGAGTGTGCAGGCCTGTATGTTTACATTACGTCTGTGTATATGTGTGAACATGACTACACATTTGCCTCTGGGAGCCATCGGTGGCAGCCTGGGTCCCTTTCCTGCTGTGGGTCCGGTGCACACCATCCCGGAGAAGAGGCTGGGCCCTCTCCTGAGGACAGACACACATGGGGAGGGGCCCTGCTCAAGGTTCCGCCTTATCTCAGCGCTCACTCTCAATTTGCTTCAGCTCCTGCTCTCTTCCTGACATGCTGAATTATGTATCCACCCCAGGCTCCTCCAGTGCACGGGATTGCTCTCAGCTGAGAAGTGGGCGGCTCCTTGTTAGAATAACCTTTCAGCTTTCATCTGCCTGGGCTGGTGCCGGGGAACAGGCCTGGCTGGGAATGCCATGCTAATTGGGCTCCCAGCCTCTCCTCTCCGGGGGCTGCATGGGAGCAACTCCAAGCCCCCAGCCCTTGCCCATCTGGTCTACTACCTCCTTGCTGGGAGGCCCTGTGTGGCCCAGTGCTGGAGGCTGGCATACAGGCAGCTCTGCACCCAGGTACCACCTGGTGCCTTTCACTTTGACAAGCTCAGGTGGATCACCAAGCCTCCGAAGGCCTTGGTGTCCAGAGTTGTGGAAAGCACTTGTGTCGCAGGGTACAACTGTGTTACTGCTGATGCTGGAGATAGGCAGCCTTAGGGCTGTTCCGACCCCACAGGGAACTTGGTTTTCATTTCTATCACCTTGATGCTCCTAGGCCCTAGACAGCAGGTGGACCTGACAGATCCAGTGCCAAGGAGGGCTTACCCTGGGTTGAAGCTCCCTGTTAGGACAGAGGGAAAGTGGCCTGGTCTCTTCACTTTGTCCCCATCCCTGTCTGTCCATTCTAGCAGCTCTCTGTAGGGAAGCCCTAGGCCCGTGGACTCTACCTCCCTCTCCTGCTGTTTCATAAGAGTGCTGTCATGTTACTCAAACTTGCTTCTTAGATTGCATCCCCTGCATTTGGGCTATACAACCTGGACTCCATGGCTGAGGGGTGCTGGAAGCTCAGTTCTCCCAGAAGCTTCTGGGCCCTGCTTCTTGCTTGGGACCCTTGTAGAGCACCTGCCCCTTTCTAAAACAACAGAAAACTGGGGACACACCCATAACCAGACAGGCATACCCTAAGTGATATGTCCTAGGGGTGTCTGGTGTGAGGCAAGGGGCCTCTCTGTGGGTGTGGCATGGTCCTCAGTGGCAATGTCTACTGTGATGCCAGCTGGGATGGGGGAGTCATGCAGGGTGTGAAGGAGAGGGAGATGGGTGGGAGTCTACAGAATCCTGAAGACCACAGCTTTAGCCAGGGTGGAGTAGTCAGTGAGCGGGAGACGAGACTCCACCTTTGAAAAGTAGGCACTGAACTGTGCCCTTATTCTTGGACCTCAGAAGAGCCAGCCCTTCCTTGCTGTCAATGAAAAGCATTCCAGACTGGCACCTGGGCTCTGAGCCAGCCCAGACCTGTCAATCACCCTGCTGCACATCTGTCCACCCACCTCATTCACGTGCAAGTCGGAGTTCCTTGCTTGGTTCCACAGTAATAGGAGACACGGCTACTTCCCTCATGGACCTCTACTCTGAGAAGAGAGACAACCAAACAGAAGTAACCAGGCAAATCCCAAAAGGTCCTGGAAACCTGAAGAGGGGACCATTCGGGCCAATGAAGGAACTGAGGTCCCCTGGGGTGGCCTTCCTGAGGAGTGACATCTCAGTTGACACCTAATGATAAACAGCAGCCAAGGAACAGCCTTAGGCGGAGGGAATGGCAGCCCAAGGGAGAGGGCCAGGAGATGAGGTCAGAAAGGAAAGAGCCACACCTTAAAGGCCCTACAAGCCACACCAAAGGGTTTGGCTCTAATTCTGGGTGTAGCAAGAAGCCGCTAAGAAGAGGCTGAGGTGGGAATGATGTGATTGGGTTTGCTGCTGGGCAGTGGGTTGGTGGGAAGGAAAAGGGGAAGCAAGGGGCTGGTGGCGCTTGTCTGTGACAGGAGTTGGGGCTCTGGAGACAGAACAATGGACAACCTGGAAAAATGTTTGCAGGGACCTCTGTGCAAGAGAAAGGGTGGGAGGCCAGTGGGCTGGCTTTCAAGCTCGGATCTACATGAGAGCATGAGGGTACCACTGTGAGACAGAAGGAACCTAGAGTAGCAGGCTGAGGGCAGCCAAGGGCTCAGTTTGGGACATACAAAGCTTGAGTCACCACCTAGGATGTCTAATTGGCAGCAGCTGGATGCACAGAAGAGGCACCCAGAGGCGCGCGGCACACCTGGGAGGCCTTGGCATAGAGACGGCATTTCAGTCATGGGACAGAGGAGGTCACCTAGGAGAGTTGAGAGAGAAGGCCCGGCCTATGGCAGCACAACAGTTTGGGAGGAGGGCAGAGGAGAAGGAGTCAGAAAGGAGAAGGGACAGCTACTGAGGTCAGAGCCAAGCCGGGAGAGCGTGATGTCACCACAGCGGACAGTATTTCCCGAAGGAACAAAAAAAATCAATGGAATGAAGGCCGCTTACAGTGGACATGAGGACAGCCACGTGCCCTCCTGATTTGGTGGAGGTAATGGGTGACCCTTGGCAAGTTCCTTTTTGGTAGGGTAATAAGTGCAGGAGTGAGGGAGGGGAGAAGGCACAGAGCTGGATGGGGAGGAGGAGGGTGTCCCAGAATCCCAGGGACCCACAACAACGTAGGCCGGTATCTCATTTCTGAGGCAGCGGGATGGCCAAGGCTCTTTGGAGGGTCCCCAGGCAAGAGAGCACCTTTATCTAGATCACTGCTGGGAAAAGATGGGGACACAGCCAGCTGCTGGCTTCTGGTGCCTGTCTCAAGTGGACACATGAGTCCTGCTCACATTTCATCAGTCAAGAGAAGTCATGTGGTCCTGCTGTCACCATGGGACTGGAAAGGCACTTTGTGGGGAGGGGAGCAAGAGGTGTCACTGGGCATCCAGAGTTCAGCCATGTAGTCATTTCCCCACCAAGAGGACCAAGAAATAAGGTAAGAGTTCCTGGGGAATAGGCCAAGAGATTTTGTTAGTATTAGTACCAGTATGTATTTAGTACAGGGTCTACAGGGTCTCACTACACAGATCAGACTCATAGTGATTCTCCTGGTTTCAGTCTCCCGAGTGCTGGGATTACAGGCATGCTCCACCACATCCAGTCTCAGTCACCATCTCAGTGCGCCCTGGGGGTGGGGCCAGCAAGCACACGGGGCGGGGGGGGGTCAAAGCCCCATCCCTGCATCTGCCTAAGCAGTATTATTTTTTTCTTTATAAACTTAAAAAAAAAAATTAGTCTTTATCTCGACATTACACACAGTAATTATATATATTTATGGGACACAGTGTGACAACATGTAAATAATCAGATCAGGATAACTGGCAAATCTATCACCTCAAATATTTATTTACTATTTCTTTATGCTGGGAACATTCACAGTCCTCTTTACTAGCTATTTTGAAATAGTAAATTAACTGCCAAACAGGTCCCCCTGCTGTGCTACAGAATATTAGGAATCATACCTCCTGTCCAACTCACCCCTGTACCCTCTAACCTCCTCTCTGCCTCCCTTAGGTCCTCCCGGTGTTTGTGTTTTGAGATGGAAGAAATTGTGTGTGCATGACGGCAAGCACAACTCAGGAGGAGAGGAAGAGAGGGACTGCAGCAGCACGCAAGGGGGGCGAAGCAGCTGAGGTCCAGAGCTCAACAGGGACATATGCCCCCGTAATGCGGACCGCATGCCCACAGAAGACCACGGAGTTAGCCTTGGATGGCTGCTCTTTCCTTCATGAGAGGCCAAGAGGAAGGTGGGAGTTGGAGGGGAGATGGACAGAAAGCGACAGACATCCCATGTCATGGATGAGCCAGTTGCCCAGTCATCCAAAGGCCATGGAGGGCTCTGCAGGGTGGCAGAGCACCAACCTGACTTGAGGTCTTTCTCCAGCAGTAGTAGCTACTCGGGTGCAGCAGTGGGCAGAGAAGGCTCAGCCAGGGCAGAAGCCTGTCAGGCGAGACCGCAGAATCGGAGAGCAAGAAGCCGAAGGCACTTGCAGACAAGGGATTCTCATCCTCACTGACCCAGCCTCTGCCTGAGCTCGTGCACTGCTGGCGGGGCTTTGGGGAATGTACCACTCCGCTACAAGGCAAACGGCTCCCAGGCTCCCAGGGTCTTGCCTGAGCTCTTTGTCCCTCCATCCCCTCTGCAGGTTCTCCTGACTGGTGTGGAAGACACTGTGGAGACCAGCCAGCCATCTCAGGTCCCTGGCTTCCAAGTGCTTCCTCTCTTGCTGGCCTGAGTCCCCTATCCCCATCCCTGGACCCTAGGCCCAGAGGCACCTGGCCCAGAAGCACTTCTTGTATTGTCCCTGAGCCCTATTTTTCACCTATCAGATTTTTCTTTCTTTTCTGCATTTAGGACAGGGTCTACAGGGTCTCACTACGTACGTCCGACTCCTATGTAGTGATTCTCCTGTTTTCAGCCTCCCAAAGTGCTCGGATTACAGGTGCCACCATGCCCAGTCTCTATTGCAGTCTCAGTGTGCCCCGAGGGCAGGGCTGGCAAGGCACAGGGGATCCAGCTGGGGGATCCAGCCACTCTGCCTAAGCAGGTGCTTTAATCCCCTGAGCCATCAGGCTGGCCCTTGACATATTTCTTTTTTCTTTTTTTTTTGCAGGACAGGTGATTGAACTCAGGTCCTTGTGCTTGCCAGGCAAGCACTTATTCTACTGAGCTACTTCCCGGGCCCCTAGGTTTTTCTTTAAAGTCATTCACCATTATTTAATTTTAAAGTAATACTTGCCATGTGTAGGAAATATAAAAAGTATACAGAAGGGAAAAAAATCACTACATTCCCACTACCCTTGACAATTGCTGACAGGTCCTTGCTCTATTATCTTCCAATACTTCATTTATATAGGACTATATAAAATTTAAATAAAAATTTTATTTAAAGAAATAAAGGTGGTCTCATGCTATATGTGCAGCCCTATATTCTGTCACCAGCAGACAGGAACTATGGAAATTTGTTCCTCAGCTGCGCTGTAAGAAAGCAAAAGGAGCCCGAAGATAGAATGGTCCCATCCCTGGGTCTGGACTGGTGGGGAAATGGGCACTCATGGCTCAGCCACGGCCCCTTATACTTGTCCCTTGTAAACAGGAGTGTAGAGAGAGATTTTTGTTGGGGGGCGCTCTTAGAACTGGGGACCCCCTAGTTAGTCAGGGTGACAAGACTTGGAGAGTTTGGAGGATGCAAAAGGGCCTTCTAGGAGACGGAAGTCAAGCCAGAGGGAAGAAAGAGCATATGCTGAGGCTTTGAGGGCAGAGGTACGACTCAGTTAAGTCACAGGAGCAAGAATGAGGCAGTAACAGGCAAGCTTGAGGAGCCTGCAGAAGAGCCCACCGTTTGGAGAGATTATAATTTATTTATCTGTGAAGCATTTAAATTGTCTCTCATTTTTCACTGTTAAAAGTTATCATGGCATGGGGACCGGCAGGATGGCTCAATGGTCTAAAGTGCCTGCTTAGGAAAGCTTGGGCAGCTGCAGGGACCGTGGTTTGATTCCCGGCACCACATGCTGCGCCAGCCCTGCCCTTGGGGCAGGCTGAGCCGGCCATAAAAATCAGTGAATAAACAAACAAAGGTTCTGAAACAAGAAAAAAATATATTTATTTATTTTTATTTTATTTTATTTATTTTTTATTTTTTTGTGGGACCGGGGTTCCAACTCACAACCTTGCACTTGCCAAGCAGGCACTTGTGCCATGGAACTATCTCCCCAGTCCCAACTAAAAATAAATAAAAAATTTTAAAAAAAGTTATCATGGCAGAAATTGGTGATATTAGTTGTCTCCCAGGAGGACTGCTGGGAAACCAGGGGGCTCAGTGAAAGAAATATCACTCGTCAAGACACTTGCTTTTCCTTTGTGATACTGGGGATCGAACCTAGAGATTAATGAGCTATGTCCTCAGACCTTTAATCTTTTTTTCTTTTTTGGAGACTGGGTCTCACTATGTAATTCAAGCTGGCCTTGAACTCACTATGCAGCCCAGGCTGGTCTTAAACTTCCAGCAATCCTCCTGCCTCTGCCTCCTGAGTACTGGGATAACAGGTGTATGTATATCTACACATCTGGCTTATATTTTAATTGTTTTGTTTTATTACTGGGAATCAAACTGAGAGCCTTGGGCTTCCGGGCAGGTACTGTATTTTACTGTGAGAGGGCCTTGCTAAATTGGCACTCTGCTCTCCAACTTACCCTCTCTTTTAGTCTCCTAAGTAGCTGAGAATAAAGGCTGCTCCTCAACCAGCTGGTCAGGGACCTTTGATGTATTATTATTATCTTTTTTTTTTT
>PVJA010033196.1:0-23469 GCA_004027025.1 Myocastor coypus | reverse complement strand
GATTGGCTTTCAATAGTCAGCCACAGAGTCAGATGAGGAAGCATGCAGAGGGCGTCTGCATCCTCCAGACTGAAGAATTCAGTCCTGAGGTCTCAACTTCACTGAAGTGCTCCATGTAAGTCTCTATCCATTGACTGATGGGTGTGCGATGGAAGACTGAAGTGTCTGTAATTGATGCTGAAGAGCCTGAGATGGAAGGCGAAAGATCCAAGCTGGAGGCTGAAGAGTCTGCGCTGCAAGCCAGATGATGAAGTCCAGGCTGAATTCGAAGACTGAAGCTTCTCCAATGAATTCTCCTTCCTCAGCCGTTTGAAAAGTCTCTTTGTGCTCATTCATTCTGACATGGGCTCATTGTATCCTAGGGTGGAACCAATCATACCTCAGGATGGGCCCTTGATCCTGCTCTAGGGAGGAGCCAATCATATCGTAGGCAGGCCCTGGTCAATTGTCAGGGAGGAACCAATTGTACCCCAGGGCAGGACTTCTACCAACAGAGAACTGGGCCACTAAGTCATCCAGCCAAGTTGACACAGTGTATCAACCATTACAATCCACCCCTTGTCAACTTGGAGTATTTAAACCAGCCTCCAAATACAGAGGTATGCATATAATTACACCTAACATTGTTATTACTATCCTGTGTACAAACAGAAATGTACTAATACCCTTAATAAATAGAAGGTAAGTTTTCTTTGTGTATGTGTCAACATTAACACAAGTTTAATAATCCTAGACTCTTGTAATAAATCTATCCATATTACATTATAATAAGACCATATAGGGGGATGAAGTAGTAGTTATAATCCCCTTTTCTATGGCTGATCATGGGGTTGTAGCTGGTATTTAGAACTACCTTTTCTACTACCCATTCTGTATTCCCTTGGCCCTCAGCAAGTACCTCAGCAGGTCTTGGTTCTTTTCCTGGCAGAGCGACCCATACTTTCTTTCCTAAAGGCTCTGGACCATTTATCATCGTGCCTGTATTAGATTGTTTTAATTTCCCATTGACTTTAATAATAGGGCATGGCAATACTAGTAGGTGCCCCAAGGGATCTCCTGCATGCCATGTGTATTCTTCCTTTCCTCCATTGTGCAGTAGCAGTCCAATTTCCCCTGGATAGTCTGGGTCAATCTCCCCTGACAACACTGTGATCGCTTTTCTATCTCGTTTCCTTAGAGGCATAAGGAGTCCAAAGTAACCAGGGGGAAACCTTACCTTCCAGTTCAATGATATCATTGCTGTGCTTCCCGGTACAAGCCTTCCCCACTTTGGGACTAGGACTTCTGGTCCAGCAGAACATAAGGTTGTGGGGTCAGGAAGCAAGAATTTTGCTAGTGGATCACTAGGTGTAATGGTGAGTTGGTACCATTCCTACTTCCACCCCTTGATTCCTGGACCCATGAATCCTGGCTATGGGAGACACAATACCATACAGAGGGTGCTGACTCAAAGTATATACAGCTTTTTGAAGTGCCTTGCCCCAGCCCTGCAAACTATTACCACCTAGCTGGCATTGTAACTGTTTCTTCAAAAGACCATTCCACCTTTCTATCAATCCAGCCGCTTCTGGATGGTAAGGAGCATGATAAGACCAATAAATTCCATGAGCATGAGCCCACTTCTTTGGCTATAAAATGTGTATAGCAATACGGTGTGGAATTCCACGGTGATGGATAAGGCATTCTGTAAGTCCACGGATGGTAGTTTTGGCAGAAGAATTACATGCAGCAAAGGCAAACCCATATCCAGAATATGTGTCTATGCCAGTGAGGACAAAGTGCAGTCCCTTACATGATGGAAGTGGTCCAATATAATCAACCTGCCACCAGGTTGCAGGCTGATCACCCCGAGGAATTTTGCCATATCAGGGACTCAGTGTTGGTCTATGTAGCTGGCATATTGGGCATTCAGCAGTGGCTGTAGCCAGATCAGCCTTGGTGAGTGGGAGTCCATGTTGCTGAGCCCATGCATAGCCTCCATCCCTGCCACCACGGCCAATCTGTTCATGGGCCCACTGGGCAATGACAGGGGTGGCTGAAGGAGGTTGGCCACTATCCACAGAACGGGTCATCTTATCCACTTGGTTGTTAACGTCCTCTTCTGCTGATGTCACCTTTTGGTGAGTGTTCACATGGGAAACAAATATTTTTATATACTTTGCCCATATGGAGAGGTCTATCCACATACCTCTTCCCCAAATATCCTTGTCACTGATTTTCCAATCATGTTCCTGCCAAGCTCCTGACCATCCAGTGAAACCATTGGCTACAGACCATGAGTCAGTATATAGTAGCACATCTGACCATTTCTTTCTCCAGGCAAAATGTACTACCAAGTGCTCTGCCCGAAATTCTGCCCACTGTGATGATTTCCCTACACCACTGTCCTTTAATGACATCCTAGAAATGGGCTGTAATGCTGCAGCTGTCCACTTGCCAGTGGTACTTGCATAGTGTGCAGAGCCATCTGTAAACCAGGCCCTAGTCTTTTCTTCTTCAGAGAGCTGCTTACATGGCACACCCCACAATGCCATAGGTGCATGGTGGGAAACAGAAGTCAATATGGCAGGTGTAGGGGCCATAGGTATCTGGGCAACTTCCTCATGTAATTTACTTGTCCCCTCTGGACCTGCTGTGGCTCTATCACAAATATATCACTTCCATTTAATGACAGACTATTGCTGGGCACGTCCAACCTTATGACTTGATGGATCAGATAATACCCAGTCCATGATAGGCAACTCAGGTCTCATGGGCACCTGGTGTCCCATAGTCAAACATTCAGTTTCCACCAATTCCCAGTAACCGGCCAACAGCTGTTTCTCAAAAGGAGAATAGTTGTCTGCAGATATCTTTCTCTGTCTCTGTTTCTGTCTCTGTCTCTGTCTCTGTCTCTGTCTCTATCTCTGTCTCTGTCTGTCTGTCTGTCTCTATATCTGTCTATCTATCTATCTATCTATCTATCTATCTATATCTATCTATCTATCTTTTGGCTATTTCCCTCTCCCATGTAACAAGCCACTGTGCTCCTCCTGTGGAAGTCACATGGAACAGGGCCATGGGCTATGTGTTTCCTGTTCTTATTCAGCACTTACCTCCTATGACTCCATGAACCATCTCTGAAGATTCACCTCCTTGGTTAGAACTGGCTTTCAGGTCCACTGCTAAAATAACTTCTGGGAAAGAAAATACAACAACTGTGCTTGCTATAGATGTTTTTTTATATCCTCGCAGCCTGAGGTCAAATCCATAATCTACGTTGGAACTACTCCATGTTCAAGTGGGATAAGTGTACATTTTGAAAAATAGAATACCTTTTAAAGAAAAAAAAAAAAAGACTACCTTAAATTTTGTATGGAATTATGCAAGAGAAGTTATCTCTCTTCCATATATCTTTTTGTTTTTTGTAATCATTTGCTTCCTTTGTAAAAGTTATGCTCAGTCACTTTATTTTGAGACATTACAGTAAAAACCAGATGAAAAAGCATTTCTACTCTGTAAGAAAGCACAAGGCTTGTGTTATTTAATAAAGGTTCTGTTAGGCCCTGTAATTAGCCCTCTTGAACTCCTGTCACACACGCCTTGCTCTTTTTTCTGAGGCTCATTATTGATTATTCACTGCTTGTGTCAGAGACCAAGGCGGCACTAAGGGATTGGTCCTGAAGGCAGCTGTGTCCCTGTGCCCAAGAAGGCCTGCAGCCAGGCTGAGGGCAGCACGCTGTCATCAGGGAGAAGAAGGTTTCAGGAGATCTGAGCAATCTGGGAGCAGGTGACAGTGGCCATGTAGGATTAAGGCACAGGCTTTGGACTCAGAAACCAATTAGTTTCATGGTGCCAACTATTCTGCTGGCTGTAAATTCAATGATACTGACAGTATCTCTAGGTTGGTTATAACAATAGACATTGATTATTTTATAAGATTAACTCTTGATCCTAATTTTTATATTTTGCCAACTTTAGTAATGGATTTTTACATTTAAAAATGTGTTTATACATTGCTTTTCAGTTCTTCCTTGAGGCCCTCCTGTTTTCTGTCATTTATAAAGGTGCTAGGTTGGCAAAACAGCTCAGTGGACTAAGCTCCTGCTTTGGCAAGTGCAGGGACTAGGGTTAGATCTCTGGTCTGCATGCTGTGCTGACCCACCTCTGGGGTGTGCTGAGCCTTTGACCCAGTCTGGGTGTGGTAGTATATGCCTGTGATCCCAACAGTGGGGAAGCTAAAAGCAGGACTATTGCTACAAGTCCAAGCTGTGTAGTGAGACCCTGTACCAAGTATACAAATTTTAAAAAAAGGTGGTGACTACTGGGGGGACATGCAACATGGAAACATACATATATTACTAAGCAGCTATATGAGTTTCTAGTTATGTAGGAGTTTTGCTTATATTTGTATATGCCTTTGTTTTTCTTTCATCCTCATTATGCTTTTCAAAAACAGAGCGCTTCACCTTCTTTTTCTTCCATATTTTATTTATATTTGAGTGTTGTGATTTAATAAAGATTTTGGCTGATTAAAATACATGTATCATAAGATGTAAATTGAATGCATTAGCAAGGATAAACATTACATAACTTTAAACAACAAACACATGCTTCACGCCATGAAAGCTAAATGTTCCGGAAATTATTTCAATTCTCATCATTAATGTGTAAAGACTTAAACATAAAAGTTTTACATTGATAATTTGGGGTGTATATGCAGAGGACCAATGAATTAAGAAAATACCTTGATAACAAGATTTGAATAGTAATTATTTCCTCATTACTAAAATAGATAACAGTTTCTGAAACAAATCATAATGAAATTTTTGTCAAGAAGTCCAATCCAAGAAGGCTCATCTCGGTCAAGCATTTCCTAGGGCTGGTGGTGATCTCAAATCCCACCAGCTACAAGAATATTTTGCTGTATAAAAAAAGCTGTATGAAGACGAAACATGAAATTTTTTCAGTTTTCTTAGTTGAGCATAAATATTGACAAAGCTGACAGTCTTATGTAAACTTCTTATAAAACATGTTTGATTCAGGATTAAACAACTCTACTTTTATTTGTCAAGTTCTGCAGTTATTTTTCTGTAATTATATTTCTGTCCATATTTTTTAAATAAGGTACCTGAGTCCTGCTTTATGGTCTTTAAGGTTTTTGACATTTTTAAAATACATTTTAAATACATTTTTAAAACCTCTTGTTTGCTTCTAAGTTCTACAAATATTTCATCTTTATATATATATATATATATATATATATCTTTATATATATATACACATATATACAGTATTGAAATTTTGAACCACAAGATCATACTTGATATACTTTCTCTTTATAATGTATCAATTCACTGTAAATATTTGTGATCTGTCTGACTTTTTCTTCTTGTTTCACTTCCTTCCTTCTTACTGTCTCTCTCTTTCTTCCATTCACTTTTAGCCTGCATACTTACTGGCATGATTCTTCAGTCTCATTGAATCCACTGTCATACATTTCTTTCAACAGGATATATCCTGACAATTGGGCTATTGGATGATTTTGTCTTTGTGTACACAGCATAGAGCATCCTCGTGCAGGCCTGGAGAGTGTATAACCTCATACACCCCTAATCTACACTATGGTAGAGCTTACCACTGGTAGATCACAAACCTGGGGGGTGAGTTGTCCTACTAAATATTATATGCAATGGTAACACAACAATCAACACTTATGTATCTCAACAGTAAAAGTAGAGTGATATGATATGATATAAAAGAAATATCATATGATATAAAAGAAAATGTCACACTTCTGTAGAATTCCCCCATCAACGACTTTACACATCTGGATATTACTTGGCATGAGTGAGTGGTAGGTAGGAAGGTCTAGGGTTTGTTGTATTGTTTTAGATTTTATAAACATGGCTCAGTCTGGGGAGATAGCTCAGTGGATTAAGTGCCTGCCTGGAAAGCACAAGGATCAAAATTCAACCTCCAATATCACATGCTGTGCTGGACGTTAAATTGGGTGTAGTGGCTCAGGCCTGTAATCTCCCAGTGCTAGGGAGGCTGACACAGGAAGATCACTATGAATCTGAGCTGCATAGTGAGACCCTGTCTCCAATAAAAATACATAAATAAATAAACACTGTACAGTCAGGCCTCACACATTTATGAAAAATAGTTTTCATCCTTGAACAACAAATTAACCTTAGATTGCTATAACTTTTTGGTTCTTCTTTTATAACACTTACTTTAAAACACAAACAGATTTTATGCCCATATCAAAATATTTGGTTTTAATAATTTTTTCTGTCTTTCTTTTTTTTATTTTTTAAACGGAATGGAAAATAAAAAAAAAAAAAAAAAAAAAAAAAAAAAAAAAAAAAAAAAAAAAAAAAAGGAAAAACATTAAAAACGATACAGAACTTCACCAAATAAGAGGAATTTGACAATGGTTGTTGTATTAAATGGTTATCTTCAAATTAATTGTTTAGATTAGCAGACATATGCATTCAAATTTGGTAAAGTTATAAGAAATTAAAAAGAAGAAAAGTAAAAAAAAAATAAAAAGGAAAAATGTAAGCATTAACTGCTCCTTTCAATAGATCAGCAGAAATCAGTAGCATAATTATCCAGTCCACCTTACACATATACATAAATATATGATTTTCCTTCTTTCTTTGTCCTTTGCCTATCCAAGTTTTCCTTCCCACTGAACAGATTCTTTCCCTTTCACACTATCTATTGTAACTTTCAGATTTTATTTACCCTGTCGGGTTCTCACACTAGCTGAACAATCCAATTTTTGCACAAGTGGCTTTATTTCACTTACCACTGTGGTCCCTATTTGCATCCATTTACCTATAAAAGCCTCAAACCTATCTTTTTCAATAGCTGAGTATTAAGCCATTGTGTAAAAATGACACAGTTTCTACTTGTAGCAAGTTTTATTTTTTCTTATTATTTCTTGAATTTTTTTATAAGTACCAAGACACACAAAACCTAGGCTTTCACAGGTTCATGCTCATCAATATCACTGTCCTCTACCTCCACATCTGACCCCACAGGAAGATCTCCAAGGGCAAAAGCACACCGGAGCTACTGTTGCTTGTCATTACTGTACCACTCTCTAGTAAACTTACCGAGGGAACTGCCTGCATTTACTGTTAACTTCTAACATAGTGTACTCTAAAGTAGTGATAGTGTGCAACACACGGCATGTATTAGAAAGCAGTGTTAGGAGAGACACATCACTAGGTGAGAGGACTGTTTCATTCCATTATAATTTTATGATGCTGTACGTGGTGTTCATCCATGAAATGTCATTAAGTGGCACATGACTGTGCTAATGAATTGTGATTAGCATGTATTAGTCATGTATATTAATAGGGTTCAGGGGTCAGTGTGATGTTTCCACATATGCATACTGTGTGCATTGATAATTAACATTTTCTTCTCATCTAGATCTTCCTGAACTGTAAGATAGATTGTTATGAACTGCGGTCAGTCTCTTCCTGGAGAAGCTATTTCTCCTCTTTGTATTTAGTTACTTACTGCACAATCTTCCTTTATTGACCTTCTCTATCCTTAGCTGCAGGCAAGAACTATTTTGTATTCTGATCAGCTATTTTTAGCATTCACATATAAGAGAGAACAAGTGAAATGGTAAATTTATGTCTGACTTTTTCTTTTAATTAACATAATGTTCTCCAGTTCCATCTTCTTGTAAATAAATGACAGTATTTCAGTTTTTATTTCAGAATGATATTTATATATCACATTTTTCTTATCCCATTTACTTATTATTAGGCTCCTAGGTTGATTCTTTAACTATTTTGAATAATTCTTCAATGGCCATGGAAGTGCACTTTATGATATGCTACTTTTTTTTCCCTTTACATACACATTTAGAAGTAGGGTGGCTGGGTATCTATGACAGGTTTATGTTTAGTTCTTTGAGGAGCCTCTATGCAGTTTTTCATAAAGGCTTAATAATTTGCATTTCTACAAAGAATGTGTAAGATTTCCTTTCAGTTTACGTCACAGTTTTGCCAGCATTTTTTGTTTATTTGTTTTTTGGTGCTGAGGATGGAACCCTGAGCCTTTACATTGAACCCATGCCTTAGTCCTTATTAGTATTTGTTTTGAGGCAGGATTTTGTGAATTAAAATGCCAAGGATGACCTTGAACTTGAGATCATCCTACCTGAACCTCTCAGAATGCTGATTATATAGATGGATACTGTCGTGCATGGCTCATTTGTGCTATTTTTGATAATAGCTCTTCTGAGTGGGGTGACAGGACATCTAATAGTAATCGTGATGTGCATTTTCTTGCTGACTAATAACATGCATCATTTTATATATTTACTTGCCATTTGTATTTCTTATTTTTTTAAAAAAACTATTCAGATTATTTGCCTATTTTTAAAAATTGGATTGCTATTTTTGTTGCAATAGGTTTTTTTTTTACACACTCTGAATAATAATCTTGTGTTAGATAAATAGCTGCAATATATTTTCTTCCACTCTGTAGCTTATCTTTTCATTCTGTTGATTGTTTCCTTAACTTTGCAGACATGATTTGTTCATTCAATGTAATCTTATTTGTCTATTTTTAATTTTGATACTTTTGCTTTGGGTGTCATTACCAAACAGTGATTGCCTACACTGCTATCTTAAAGCATTACCCTTGTATTTTCTTCTAGTAGTTTCATACCATAATATTAGGCCTTTGATCTATTTTAAGTTGGCATTTTACAGGGTGAGCATATTACTTTAACTTAGATGTGTTGCGTTTTGTTTTTTTGTCTGATTATTGACATCATCATTTAATTTCAGTTTTTAGTGATAGCAATCGTTCTATTTTTTTGTTTTCTTTTGTTTTGCTTTTGAGGAACCAGGGATTGAAGTGGGATCCTTGTGTTTGCCAGGAAAATGCTTATTCTATTGAGCTTTCTCCCCAGCCCCTAATTTCAACTTTTAATAAGCTGAATTCTTACATTTATTCTATTTGCCGTAGTCTCTTCAAGAAAATACTTCTCATCCATATGTTGAAAATGGTTTGTCTTTATCATAAAAATCTCCAATTGTGTTCACCTTTTATATTCTTCCTTTTCATGTTTCTAAGGCCTGTCAATTTTGATCTGATAATTCTTAATTTGAATTTTATATTGTTTATTATTTATTACCTCTAATGCTTTTGTTCAACCATGGCTTTATAAATGAGCTGCCATTTTTTTCAGTTGGCCCCCTTAGTGCATTTTCTTGCTGACACCCTAGCTAGCATTTGTGCTTATCAGGATGGAATAGCTATGCTACAGGAATAAAAACTGTATAGGAAAAATAAACTCTTCAGTTCCCTGTGCTCACAGCATTGCGGACCCCAAATATTTGAGGTTCTTTTTCCATGTTAAACAATTCTCTAGTTTTCTATGAGTACCAACTGGGTGTCCTACATATTAATTCAGTTCTGATACCATCTTCTTGGACTAGCCTAGACTCCACCGGGTAAGGCTCAGTCCCATAAGATTGCTCTCTACCTCAAAGCCAAGTGAAGATTATCCTCAACTTCTGTACACCTTACAAGTGACAGGCTCCCATTCCATGATAGATCGTTTGCTAGAATGACTCACAGAATGCAGAGGAAGACATTTACCATTTTATTGTAAGCAGTATTACAAAGGATACATTTGAGAGTCCGAGGAAAAGTCCATGAGGTAGGGCAAGGAAGGCACCCAAGTGTAAGAGCTTCGGTTCCCATGGAGTCAGGGTGCTGACCCAACCCCAGCATGTTGATGTGTTCATTAACCCAGAAGCAGAAGCACTTCAGCCACATACAGGGATTTTTTGAGATTCCTCTCATAGGCACTATTGGTCATGAACCCTCCAGCCCTTCTCCCCTCCCAGGAGACTGGATGTGGCACTGAATGTCACCAGCTTCTCACCATGGTCCTGTCTTTCTTGTGACCAGCCTCCATCCTGACAATACTCAGAGCACCAGCAGGGGACCTAGCATTAGAACAAAAGCCACTTTATCTTCAAGAATCTGACAAGCATTTGAGGAGCTTTGTGCCAGGAACAAGGGACAGAGATCCAATAATCATAATTTTTTTCTTTTTTGTGATTCAGAGCTCCTGGAAGCTCAGAGGAACAGAGATCTTTTAGGATGGTGGCATATTGTGCTACCATAGCTTCTCAGACACTCGCTGGACTGTGCCACAGTTTGAGTCCCTGCCTATGACTTTATCCTTTAGACTAATTGCCCATAAGCAGTCATTTAGCCCGTGAGATTGTCATATGCCAGAGGGGAAAGGAACTAGATATGGGTGAGCATTACATACTTCTACCAGCTTGTCATCAAGTCATTGGTTAACTTTTCAATAAGCTATTTTGGTGTGCACAGCAGATACCACCTAAAATTTATCTAAGTATTTGGTTATAAAAGTCTTTCAAGTGTGTGATTATTCTTGTTATTTGGATTTCTAGAATCTCAAATTGAGAGTATCAGATTACTATGTTTTAACTATAATGTATTTTAAGATAGGATTTATACCACATAAAACGTATACATACATCTTACATTTTCTCCTGGATTGAATACCAACCACTTGCTCCATAACACTTACTGAATATTCTTGTAGCTGTTTTAAATTAATGCCTTTCTATACTGAGTTCTTTTTAGGCAGGTGATAGGATAAAATGTCACTGTTTTTTCTCCGTTGTTCGTGTATGTGTGGCCTTCAGGTCAATTTTAGAATTAGTTATCACTCTACTTTAAGATACCTAAAATATGTATAAAGTGCATTTGCTTCATCAATATGTGTATGATCAGTATAAATTTAGCCTTTCAATCATCACATTTGTGGAGTCAGATTTCTATGTTCTGATTTCAATTTTTTTACTTAGTGGTGGTATATACTTGCAAAACTTATAGGCACTGTGGCTGTTACCTCATTTATAAAATGAGAAGAGGAAGGAACATGAAGTGTGTTGGTATTTCTAAAACTCTTAGCACAAGGGCTGACATATACTGAGTTTCATGTTTGTATTTAAAATATGAATAAAATACACATAAATCATAATAATGTAATATAGAAGAAAGGTATGACTTCAGAGAATATTATGCTGTATATAAAGAAATGCAGTTGCTCTTAGCTGAAGAGAATGACATTTATGTGAGTGCAGCAGCAGCAGCAGTGGTCTTTCTGGTGTTCATTTTCAGGGCCCCTGAGCTGCCAAAGTACCTGATATGCTGTGTGAGGTCATCTGAGATTAAAACCTTTGATATTCTTGAAGGAACATTAACATTCTTGTCAGGGAACAAGTACCCAAGCTCCATCAGGGAGGAGCTACTCAGTCTCTCCCCATAGAGCAGAATCCTTCATAATAAGACTCAGCTCTAAAAGATCCTTAGCAAGAATAAGCTTGTCAGACATTTTTATCCAAAAGATGGTGCATTAAAAGGAAATTATCATGTGCATGCAGTTACAAACTGTTATTCTGGATGCCTTATTTTTATATCTGTTGGCATAGGCTGGAAATTTTGATGTGATGGCAGAGCTATGTAAATATGGCTTTGAAAAAAGAAGATGAGACTTAATATTTGATGAATAATGAGATCTGCAAGGGGAGAGCCATGTTTGAGTATGGCTGTTACCACTGATGGGAACATGTAATGCTCATTGTAAAGTAATGTTAAAATATAGAGATGCATGACCTGCAATGCAGGTGCACTGTTTATATTGCTAGCTGCAACACCACACGAAGCACTTTTATCTTAGGGTGTTAGGAATCCTCGCCTTGTGCTGAAATAGAAAGGAGTATAGGAGATGAACTATTATTGCCTCGCTAGCACAATGCTACTCCTTTCTTATTACTGAATCAGAGAAAAATCCTCTGGGATTTTTATCTGAAGTAAAATGGAGTGAATTTTTATTGATCTGTTATTTCATTTAAGACATCATTTTGCCCCCTTGCTCTCTTGTAGTATGAGTGTCCAATAAATACTGTGTTCTCGAAAATAAGCCAGCTGTTTCCACAACACACTGTTTGCCCTGTTATTCTGCATAGCAGCTATGAGGACTGGTCCTTTCTAATTGTTTTATTTGATGTATATTCGGTTGTGATTTCAACTATGGGCCATGAGTAGCAACCAGTGCCTCTTTCCTGCAGCCACGTTATAGATACCTGTGATCTGTATCGTCCCTGGTGCTGGTGACATATGAACCCTGCTTTTGCGTGTGTTTGGTAACTGACGAAACATATCCACCTCTGAATGATGCTTAGCAGCCTGCCTAGGAGGCCATAAGCAGTGAGATGTAAAGCCAGGCTCTCATTTCATGGTCTGGTTAAGCAGGGAGGCTTGTGGTGGCTCAAGCTATATTCTCATAGTCAGGAAAACAAATGATGGACAGAGGTCTTTCCAGGTAGGGCTCACTATGGCTTTTGTAGGAGGCTCCCTTGGCTGTAACTAGAAATATCATTGCCATCGTTTGGTGGTCGTTTCAGGAAGAAGGACTGAGTCCAGCCAACTACATCCCTTCAATGGTGCATCTGTAATGAGAATGAGGGTCTCGGCAACAGCTTGCTTCTTACAATTCCCCTTTCACTTTCCATAAACCAACATTAGATTCAGGTAATAGTATTTTTCTGTTTTAGATCTCAGATTTAAAATGATTTTTTTGGAAGGTGGTCCCTAGAATCAAACTCAGGACCTTTTGCTTGTATGAGCTATCTTCCTAACCACTTTAACGTGATTCTTAAAGGACCATAGCATTATATTTTTCGGAAAATGTTCAATTCTCAAGTAGCACACTTGAACCAAATACAGATTTTGAAGGCTGTAGAGAATTCTTAGTGAGTTCTAAATATACAGGTACTTTAGTCATTAATCTTTCAACATTTAGATTCTTTCTGGACTGTAGAAATAGATGATAAAATATGTAGAAACCAGGCAGAAGTAACACATCTATCTGTAGAATTCATAAGCATCCTTGTTATGAATATTTATGTGTAGTTTTTGCATGCAATTCATAGTCTTATATATTTTTCCAAACTTTGAGAATATTTAAAAAGATAATTTTAACAAAGTTTCTAATGCAAAGTTAATGTGTTATGATCATGAACTTTATTCTACATTAATATTGACACAATTTAATTTTAGCTCTTACTTGATCTTTTGATCTTGTCTTGGGTTGCATCGTTTTTCTTGACATAATTTGCTTTTTTTAATATGGTAGAAAGAACTATGTATGTTGAAAACAAGCGAAAGTAATTGAACTGCAGGGATATACTAAGGAACTTGCTTCCAAACAATTTAAAGTGAGAAAAGGGATGGAGTTAAATGAAACCACGTTGGCTATAAGAATTACACATAGATGATAGGGACACAGAAGTGTATCATGTTGTTCTTGTTACTTCTGCACACTTTTGAAAATAATTATAGAAGAAAAATGGGGAGGGAAGGAGATACCCATTGTTCCACGGCAGAGAGGACACAGCCACGCTACGTGATGCTTCAGCCACTAACAACTGCATGTACTGGCCCCTATGGAGACAGCCACGAGCACAGTCATAACTCAGCGCATCGCTCACATTGTCAGAGCTGTGTTTAAGGAAGGAATGTCTCCAGGAGGATGAGCATGCGCGGGGTGGGTTGGGGGCGTGTCAGGCAAAGCAGCAGGGATGGCTTCTGCTAGATGGGGGAGAAACCCAAAGGAACCTGAAGAGGATTTTAGTTAGAGCCTGCTGAGTGAAGACGCTGCATTGCTGGGCCCCGCTTCTCGATTCCACAGCAGCTGCATGCCATCCTACGAGAACGCAGCCACGTGTCAACGTCATCTATACACGTTCCTTCCATGCCCTAAAGTGATTAAGAAAAAATGATTCTTACAACTTCCAGGACAGATTTTTGAGTGACTGAACTCAAAGGCTTCTTCAAATGCCACCAAACCTTCCAGAATGATAATCCTATGCACACATTTAATTATAAATCTCTTATTTGTTCTGAACTTATCTAACTATAGAAATCTTCTGTAACTTCCCCTTGGTTAGCTCACAAGAAGTTATTAGCATCCGTAAAGTTACTATTTGATTGAAAGCTGTCATAGTAGTTTTCATTCTTTTAAAAGGATTTATTTTTATTAAATGGCTCTAAAACACTTTTTACAGGATTCTGCACTTTATTTCTATGGGATTATTAGACCCAATTGTCTTAAAAATATTATTTTCAAAATGTTATTTTTCCCTGAGCAGAGGTAAGTGGATTTCTATATAGGCTTGAAGTCCAAGTTGGCTAGCAGAGGCTCCTTTATTTTCTTGTCTTGGTCAGTCAAGTGCTTTGTTCCTTTATCAACAGTTGAGCATTCTCCCATCCTGGCAATGGAGATGCTCCTTTGTGACTTCTTCAGAACAGGTCTTTTCTAAGGTGCACAAGGCACATCATTTGTTTCTTAAAATTGCTTTAAGCTTCTTTAGAAAGCCAGGGATCAGTTGAAGTATTTGAGTTTCTTCCCTGCTCAGGCTATGGCAGCAGAAGCGTGGGTCCTTTAGTGGTTTAGCTGCCCTCTTACCACGTCTTCTGCTTCTAGATAGATTATTTTCTAGGCTTCACTGCCACAATGAGCCTTGTGTGAGAGCTCTTATCTCTCCCAGTCTTCCTTGCTGCTCTCTCTAACTGCCTACTTTTTATCCTTTTCTTTGGCTTCTTCTCTTTTTCTTCCTTCTAGTCCTGTTGCTTTTCTGTCTCCTCTTCCCTTTACTTCTTTCCCTCCCTTCTGTTTAGCATGTGAAATTCTGCAACAACAATGACTAAATGATCACAGAAGGGCAGATCCCTAACTGCCATGGCTTCTGAAAGGTGCTATAAAGAGTCAAAATCAAATACTGAAACAAAGATGCTCTGAGAAGTTCTCTTTTATGATTATATTTTTATTTGCAAACTTCTAGGGTGAGGGCTTCAATGGGAGAGGAACTAGGGAAAGTTTATGGAATCACTGGAAGTGAAAAATAAATAAATAAATAAATAAATAAATAAATAAATAAATAAATAAATAAATAACCTGCCTCCTTTTATGAGTGAAAGAGACTGTTTCTTAGCCATTATTTACCAAGACATGGCCATAGGACACACAGGAGTCATAGAAGATAGCAAGCTAGAATGTAAGACCCAAACCTGTCTTAAACTGAGTGATACCAATAAAGTTATGTAAGAAAAACCAGGATAGGTGGAATTTGGTTAAAATTCCTATAGTGGAGCTAATGGTAATAGAATAGGCTCAAATGCTCATTATGGCAGGGCTTCCTGAGACACTGAGATACTGTTATGTAATACATGAAGTATGTATATAAATTAAGGCATGGTCCATATTGATATTACAAATAATCTTCCCCACCGCCATTATATATCTTAGATAAGAGGTAAATTCTCTCTCTCTCTCTCTCTCTCTCTCTCTCTCTCTCTGTCTGTCTGTCTCTCTCTCTTATTTAAAAGCAGTTCAGGATGAGTACTGGGTCTTCACTCATAAACTGCTTAGGGACCCCGGTTCATCAAATTTCACTGAGGTATTCTCAATGCATGGTTTTCATGTCAAACCCAAGATGGCTGCTCTAGCTGCAGTCAGAAGGAAATATCAAATGAGAAAACACACACTTTCTCTAAGATCAGGAGCACAAGTGTATTCTGCCTGGGTATAAAGCAGTCACATTAATCTGCAAGGGAGAGTGAAAAGTGCTCCTAGCCCAGAAGTTGCCTGGCTTTTCTCTTAGTGACTGCCCCACCTGTGGGACAAAGTCCCTGACCACACAACCTGAGGAGTAGAAGGTCTATTTTGGCTCACAGTTTCAGTCCAGATCGGCTGTCCTGAAAGCAGAAATGAGCTAGCGAGAGGTCTAGCAGAGAAAGTGCTCTCAGCTTAGGGCAGCTAAGGAGCAGGGAGAGAAGGGGGGAGCCAGGGAAGGGTTTTTGTGTCCTTATCATTCACGCCCCCTCTGACCCACTTCTAAAGTGAGGCTTTGATATCTAACTGCACATTTAGCTACAAACTTGTCATTAGTACAATGGCCACATAATCCAGCCACCTTCCAAAACCCCAGAGATTTTTATGGAACATTGTAAGTCTAAGCCTTAATACCTATTTAGTTCTCCATGTGTAAAAATGGAAATTAAAGAGAGATGTGTATGCACACAAAACCAGTGGTCACTGCAAGAGATTTGGGAAACAAATGGTCTTGATGAACCGGTGAATGTCTTGGAGAGACCTAACCCTCTGTTCCTGTTACTATTTCAACCTGAGTAATATCATTTACCAGCTGGATGCTCAGGAGGACAAAGTGCTATGGTGAGCCCACAGCTCCATCTGTTCCACAGTTGCAAATGGTAAAATACAAAACTACTGCATTTGGCTGTACGTGAAAAGCTACGAATGAAGCAAAGTTTGTATAGGACAGAGAACACTCTCCATAGCTCCCGGAAGGGTTTCTTCCTTCCCTATCCTTTTACAAAATTCAAGTAATGACTACAAAGTGCTGATTTCTAGTTTTTTTCAGTATATACCTGTGGCCCTCTGCTCGAAAGTTTCCACAGTAACATACATTGGAAGGCTTCTTCTCTTTTTCTTAATATAGAGTTTTTATATTTTACAGACAATCCTTACTCTTTTATTTTTCAGGATTAGCATGTAGACATTAATTAAAATAGAAAATAAAAATGTAAAACACTGAGTCAAAAACCATGGCTTATGATCTGAAACCAGAGAGGACTGAGGAAAATATACTTTTGCTAAGAGTGTCAGAGAGTTGTGATCCACTAATCAAGACTATGGTTAAGGGACTTGCCTTAAAAGCTTCCAGATAATAGGAAACAAAGCTGTAAAATCTTAGAATAGTATTACTATAAGAATCCTTATAGAAGATGGGAAAGAATATTATCTCTAAATAATCCAGTGCATTTTATTGTCTATTATGTCAAGATTTTTTATTGTTTAAGGTAAATGCAAATCCTCTATGATAAAAAGATCAATGTAGATTGAAGGATTTTTGTTCTGTTTAGGGTTACACTTGAAGCAATTTAGAAGGACAATGTTCTAGGACAGATGAGCAGCTCTGCCACAGTGATTCAGGTGTTTTCATCTCCTTGCTGTCATTCCCTAGGGTGTTGTGACAGTCCCTGGTAGAAGATGTCTTACCTTGCAGTATGATGCACCAGACAGTAGGGAATGAGAATCTGAGAAAACCGCCGCACAAGCTGTTTTGAAATTACATCATGAAAAGGGCATATAGCCCATTTGGGCTTTCATTCTATTGGCAACAGCGTGATCAAATGGGCAGATCTTTAAACAGGGAACCTGGGAAGTGAATTCTTTCATTTTATACACTATGTCAGGGGTGGCAAACCCCTTAGAGACCAAGGACCCAAACTACAAGCGTGAATCACTTACCTACTAGAAAGCACTAACGTTCCAATGAAACCTGAATCCTGAAGTTTTAGTTAGAAAATACAATTCGTAACATCTTTTGCCTTAAAAGAAAAACAAACAATAAGCTTGCCAACAACAGCAGGCATGGGTTCGCACCACTGCCCTGTGTGCTCTCAGACCTCCAGGACCGAGGGAGAACAGACAGTGGGTGAAATGCAGCACTCTGCTTTCAGAACCCTTTGAACACTCCACGTCAGCAGAGAGCTCCCATTTGGGAAGAGAAGGTGAGAAACACTTCCTGCCCCAGAGGCAACTACGCAGAGAGCATTCTGGCAAGGAAACTAGAAATCAACTTGTTTTTAAACTTAATTAAAAAAAAAAATTGGCCAGCCAGCTCTGTGTTTATACTCTTATGATTACCAAGAAAAAATTGATTGTTTATTTGTTGTTGCTACAAGAAAAAGCCATGTGTTTTAAATTTCCCCCCTAAGAGCTTGTATTCTCCAAGTAAATGAATCCACGTACAGACTAACGGGAAGAACCCGATCAAATAAAAGGTTTGATTACAATGACATAATAAGGCGCTGCATGTTCGCAAGTGCACATCATAATTTTTTCCACATAATGTGTGCTATAGCATCCTGGGTATGACCAAAGGCATTGGAAATATTATATATGCAAATTTCCCTGTCTTCAGAGCTCAAGCTGCCTTTCAGAACTATTACTGAAGATCAAATTGATGTCATCCAGGAAACTGTAATTTCCTGTCACTTGGCCTAGAATTACTACATTGAGTTTTCAGGCAATAAACAAATTTAGCTGAAGGATGCAAGCTTTTTTCTACTTATCATTAGTACTTTAAAATATGAATGTATTATAATACTCCATCTCCATTACCCACAATTACTGGCTCAGAACGATATTCAGCCTTCCTCGTATCTTTTTTTCTTGAACTAATCAAGTTCCAACTTCCTGCCGTAAAGCAGTGTATATTCTTTTAAATGCAGGCTGCAGAGCCAATTTATCTGATAAAGGCAAAAAACCTACCATTTCCCAGCTACAGAAATGAAGCAGAACATCTACGTTGCAAGGAACATAATGTTTCTCCTGCTGTTTTTACTTCTCCTGTGTATCTCACGTGGGAAAAATGGAATTTTACAATATTTTCATTTGTGAAGCACAATATAAAGCAGATTTTTAAAACATACCTTTTCAAATACTTTGGTAGACAAGAGAAAAGCTTGTTTTGTCTTCTATAACTGGGTTGCTGTTTTCTGAAAGCTAAGCACGAAATTGTGTTGCATTAGTGTTAACTTTCTGGTTGTGAGGTTTTCTTCGCTGCCACGAAGAGGAATAAATTCACTTTGGAGGGCCTTTATGGGTCAAGCAATGGCACCATAGCTCTGTTTAATTGAGCACACCCGAATTAGTTAAGTGCAAAGATTTCCCGGGGTTGCCTTGATGAATTCAAACTCCTTGGCTGAAGTAGTGAGTTGGAAATGGCTCAGGGAAGGCTGAGGGATGGGGAAAAGCCTTCTGCTTTTTTCCTTGCTTGATGTTTGAATAATTGTGGACAAATAGGAGGCTCTGGAAAAAAAGTTATTAGGGAAGGACTCAAGGGGCCAGTGAGATAGCTCAGAGGGCTAAAGAGCCTGCTTAGGCAAGCTTAGGCTGGCGCAGCAGACCACAGTTCAATCCCAGGCACCATATAATGCGTCAGCTCCACCCTCAGGGTGAGGGTGATCCAGCCAAAAAAAAAAAAAAAAGAGAGAGAGAGAGAAAAGAAGAAAAGAAAAAGAAAGGCCCCAAGGAAGAGCCCATCTTCTCCTTCTGAGGTGCTTCAACTAAGACTGGTCAGGCAGAGCTTTCTGTGCAGGTCGATATAGTGCCTGCTGTCTGCATTTGTCAGTGGAGCTCTGCGGCAGTTTCCCTTCCTTAGCGGTACACGTGGCAGTCCATTTATCACTCCCAACTGTCACCCACAGCAGTAAATGCAAGCACTACTCTCCAGCTAGTGGAACAATTGAAAGTTGTTCCCCCAACCACTACTAAGCTCCATGTATGAGGACAGTGCGTCCCTGCACCGTGTTCAATTTTGGTTGATTTACCTGTAGTAAGAGTTCTTCTATATTCGATAACTTCTCACATTTTGAAATATTTTGGCTTCATTGTGAACTACTTTAGTTAACGTGTTAAGCTAAGCAAAATATGCAGCAATAAGTGACTTCTGTGTATTAAACATCTAGCTTTTCCACGCCTTAATATTTTGCTTCAGAGAATCTTTGAAGAAATAGACTGCTGTGTCTACCAAAAGCTCCTTTGTAATCCTTTCTGACCTTACTTTCCTACCTCTCCATGGAGAAAAATGCCTGTTCTCTTGACTTAGGATGAATCTGTTACTGTATTTTCTTTTCTATAATCTATAAGCTTTTACTATATTTCCATTTATATTATCTTGTTTTGTCCAATTCCTTTTTTTAAATAAGAAGTAGTTGTTGCAGCCATTTTCTAAGGTTGTCACTCTTTGCTGAACTGTTTGTCAGTAGCAACTACGTGAGTGAGTTTCTAATTCTAAACAATGTATTCTGTTATAATCTATGTGTCTTTATCTTTGGCCAGTAATGTGTAACCTTAAATATCCTTGCTGTGTATAAATCATGATATTCATGAATATATTCATTTTTTTATAATTGAGCTGGCTATTATCCTTTTGTTTCACATATTATCAGAGGACCATGAAACTATATGTTAAGATTTTCACTAGAACTAAACTGAAGTTATGGAATAATTATAAGGAAATAAATAACTTTATAGTATGCAATACTACTCATAAGATGTTATACCTCTTCATTCATAGAGCATAGGTACTAGTTATGTCTTTCAAATGAAACAAAAACCCTTTATGTTTTGTTAAGACCATCATATTCTCTATTTCTCTGTCTACAAGGATTTGTTATAAAATTGCATTTTTTACTATTTTTATTGATATTGCTGGTTTAAAGATATGCTTTGCTGGAATACAAAATAAGATAGCCTGACCAACCAAATAGCTCAGTGGATTAAAGCATTGAGAGTAGGCACAGGGTCTGTGGATTTGATCTCTGGCCTGCCATGCCAGCCCCACCCTTGAGGTGCACTGATGCAGCAGTTGGGACTGGGCATGGTGGCACGTGCCTGTAATGCCAGCTCTCTGGAGGCTGTAAAAAGGCAGACCATTACAAGCCCGATCTAGTAGTGAGACCCTGAACACCCTGCAGAACCTTCCTGAAAAAAACACAATCAATCAATCAATCAGTAAATAAATAAACAAAATAAGATAACCTTGTTTATCCCAAATAATTTGCTTACAGGTTTTCTTGAATCCTTCATACAATCATTAACACTGAATACAAATAGTTTTGTCTAATTTTCTTTTTCTTGTGTTTCTTGGTTTTTTCTTCTTTCATAGTGATCTTCCTGTTTTTCAGACTCCCAAGTGCTGGGATTACAGGTGTACACCACCATGCCCAGGTGTACACCATTTGCCTTCAGTGTACTCTGGGGAGGGGGCAACATGGCAGGCTGGGGATGAAACCTGGCCTGTGCACCTGCCTAAGTGGGTGCTTTAATCCATTGAGCTATCTGGCTGGCCCCTCATTTTCTCTTAACACAAAAGTAAGCACCTATAGTACAATAATAGATAGTATAATAGTAATACAGGCATCTTTAATTTCTTCTTGATTTTTAGGATCTCATTTCATACGTGTCCTATACCAGTATTTCTGTTATATTTGTTAATTGTATTTACAGTAACATGTATTTTCAAACATCATATAATTGATGACATTTATGTTTTTATTAGGTTAATTCTAGTTTTATAGTTCTTTTTGTATTTAAATCATGAGTGAGGGTTTTTAATTTAATTTAATTTTATTTTGGTGGTACTAGGGATTGAACTCAGGACCTTGCAATTGCCAGGCAAGCACTTACTCCACTGAGCTATCTCCCTGGCCCCACAAATGAGTGATACTGTTTAAACAACTTTCCTTATCTACTATTCCTATCTGATATACAGAAGCAGAAGGGGAAATTCTAGTCCTTCAGCTATCATCTGCTAGAAAGGTTGCTTAACTCTTTCTGAGTTTTGATGTGTTCTTTGGTCTCAGCCCTTTATATTTCCTGATTTGTTCACCAGCAGCTGAAGAGTGTCAGAATTTTAGGAAGAAATCACAACCTTGTCCTCTGTAGAAGTTACAATGCCAAGAGAAATATAATCAGTTTTTTGGATTTTATAACAGTATTACACAATATTTACATTATTAGGTAATTTCTATCTACAAAAGTCATATCTTGATCAGTTTTATGTTATTCCTCTACCTTTTTTTCTCTTCTCCAGACATTTTTTCTTTAC
The DNA here is from genome assembly GCA_004027025.1 of Myocastor coypus. NCBI lineage: Eukaryota > Metazoa > Chordata > Mammalia > Rodentia > Myocastoridae > Myocastor > Myocastor coypus. Next base: position 1,696 of record PVJA010033196.1, on the reverse strand, counting down.
GACAGGATCTTTCTGTTTAATGCAGATTAACTAACCTTAAACTCACTATGTCACCCAGGCTGGCCTTGAACTCACTGTAGTCCAGGTTGGCCTTGAACTTGCAGTGATCCTCTTGCCTCAGCCTCCCAAGTGCTGTGATTACAGGTATGCACCACCATACTTGGTGACTTCAGAAATTTTTAATGGTTTCTAGATCTTGAATTTGTTGCTTAATCAACAGTGTGGCTGTAGAGATAGTTGATCTTTTCTCATCTTTGAACTGGAATAGACAGAGCCTAGAAAAATAATGTGACCTAGGATAAACTTCTTTTTGTAAACTTGGTAAGTTCACAAAGCCTGAATTAGGACAGTTTTCATGATGACTAAATGTTACAGCGTGGAGCTGAGCTTCACTTCGCTCCACTGCATGAATGGGACTGCATGAACACAACCGCACCTCTACATGCCCACAAAGAACAATGAGGAACAGCTCTGCAGCAGTTGCACAGGCAGATTTTCCAAATTAAGTATTGAACTAGTGAGAAGAGAGGAAATAAATGCATAGGCTGCATTATTGCACTTACATGAAGGGTGAGGAATAAGTCTGTGTGGCTAAAGTTCAGTGTATTTTTTGTTTAAGTTTCACATTGTACAAATTTAATCAGTGATGTAAATTATAAAAGAAGGTTTGATTCAAAACTTGCATAGTATTTATATCAATATGTTTATAAGCACTAGTGCCCTTGCTACTACATTCCTGTTTCTCTCTCCTTTTTCTTTTCTTTCATCTTTCCTGTCCCTTCTCTCCTCTCTTCTCTTTTCTTCCTTCCTCTCTCTCCCTTCCTTTCTCTGTCTTTCTCCTTTCCTTCTGTCTTCTCTCAATTTCCTCTTTCTTTCCCATCCTCTGCTTTTCTTCCTGTTCCTCACCCATCAGGGTCTTCTCTTATTTTTCAGTATGGTGGAATGAGCTCAGGTCTTTCACCCTGAGTTCCAGCTCACATTGAGATATAGTTCTCTCCAGTTCTGTTTCAGTCTCACCACTCTGCTCAGTTGTCTTTAATTTGCAGTGTACTTGTTTCAGGCTGGCCCCCTGGTGGCTGGGATTATGGGCATGTGCCACCAAGCCTGGCTCACACCTGTGGCCTTTGTAGCTGAGGTAGGGAGAGAGAAGATATACTTGGGACTTGTACAATGGCTTATTCATTGTAGGTCTGGAAGACCCCCATGGTTATTGGTGTGAAAGTTTTATTATACTGTGCTACTCCTGAATTCACTCTTTTACGTGGGCAGTGGCTTCTGCCATAGTTAACCATCCAGGTCTTCCCTCAGCTTCTCTTCCCTGGGAGTGTCTACATCTTCCAGCAGGAGAATCCTTAGCTTTCCAGTTTTTCTTTGATCAAGACCATTTTTTTAAATTTAATATTTTTATTGTTTAAATTTAACAATGGTTATATTACATATTTTCATCATCAGATCAGTTTAGATTAATACATATAGGTATATAAGATTGATCAAACAATTAAAGATTAACACTTTTAAATCAACCTTACTAAGCCGGGCGTGGTGGCTCACGCCTGTAATCCCAGCACTTGGGAGGCTGAGGCAGGAGGATCGCTGCGAGTTCGAGACCAGCTTGGGCTACAAAAGTGAGCTCAAGGCCAGCCTGAACTGCATAGTGAGACCCTGTCTCAAAAAGCCAAAAAAAAAAAAAAAAAAA
>PVJA010033195.1:0-20000 GCA_004027025.1 Myocastor coypus | reverse complement strand
CACATCTATGGCAAAAACAGACAATTATTTTCAGCACTATCTTCTTCATTTTTTCATAACTGAGACAAAATACTCCACTCCTGAAATTTAAAAGAAGAGAGTTTTATTTCAGCTTGTGGTTTAGTTCATGCTGGCTGTCTCCATGGTAGAAGCTGCATGGTGGGAAGTGTGACAGAGGAAAAGAATTTCAACTCAAGGTAACTGTGAAGGGCTGGAGATAGCTTAGTGGTATAAACTCCTGCATGGAGAGTGCAAGGACCTGAGTTCAATCCAAGGGAAAAGCAGAAAGAGATACATTCCTCTAGATCGAGTTCCTGTCTCCTAACCGCACACAATATGCCTGAATTTTTCCGTGAACTAATGGACGAGTGCATACAGCCCCAATGACTTAATCTGGTGACTTAATCACTTTCCAAAAGCTCATATAATGAGCCTTTTAGGGCACATTCTAAATCTAAGTCACAGAACATATGAAAACACAAAACTCTGCTTTGCTTTGTATTGTTCTTTTGCTGTCTAGAACAGCACCTCAATATGTAATTCAGACTGGCCTTAAACTCTGCTGATCCTTCTGCCTCAGCCTCCAAAGTTCAGATTACATGCATGTGCCACCACACCCAGGCTAACACTTCTTTATTCTCCTTGGGTGGGACAGCAAGTTACTTATGGCAGGAAGCAGGGATAGTTCCTAACATGCTTCTCTTGTAAGTTTTGTATAGAAAGAAAAAGAAAATTAAATAGAAAGATGCTCTTCCCCATATTTTATTTGATGTTCATTGACATGGTATCTGTCACAGAATGAAAGCCAGTAATATATGGCACAAAAGCCATATACGTACCTCCAGTACTTAAGACTGGCACATAGATTAGTTTGATGAGCCCACATTTTTCTTTCATTTTTTTAATTTATGTATTTGGTACAGGGTCTCTCTATGCTTCAACTCATAGCGATCTTCCTGTTTTAGCCTCTCCAGCACTGGGATTACAAGCATGGGCCACCACGTTCAGTTTCAGTATCGGTGGCCTGCTCAGACTTGGCCTGGCACAGAATGTGGTGTCAGAGATCTAGCCCACGCAAGTTCTTAGACCATTGGGCCATCCCTCTAGCCTCCAACTTTCTTTCTTGATGCTGTTATTTCAGAAATAAAAACAAGAGCCTCACTTTATTTTAAATAATTTCAAATAACATTTAATCATTTTATTCGTAACATCCATAGCCATTAACTTGATGGCTTTGTCATCCGAAAAAAAAAAAAAAAAAAGGAGGGAAATAATGAAAGTAGCAGATATGGGAGCACACTTCTGTTTAATAGTTTTAACATTATGAATCACTGACCACATCACATACATGTCTCTGGAACCAGTAGCTGACCAACATTAATAGATTCTGCCTTAGCCAGGGTTCTGTCTTTGAATGCTCATAAAAGCAAGTGCATGTAGCTCTACAGTTATTACATTGGTGCATATTTTCTTGATATCTTTTCAATTTCACATCTTCTACTTGTAATACTGAAAGTATTCCTTATGTACTCTTTAGAATAAATTAAAAGCATTTCTAGTATTATTTTAATATGAAGTCAAGCTAGATATTTTTGAAGTAGTCCATTTAAGGAGAGAAAAAAAGAAAATGTTTACCAAGGTGTGTAACACTGCCATTTATATCACTCAGTGCACATTATAGAAATAAATTTGAAGCAAGATATACAAATATACAAGAATTTACAAGATTGGCCTTACAGTGGCCATTCAGAGTCAAACATGGGAGAGGTCTGCCTGTGTGCTGCAGATCTGAAGGGTACAGGGAAAGTGGTAGCCCAGGTAAAGCTGACAATAGGAGCTCCTTTGAACAACCAGGCATCAGCCTTCTTTTTACATTTCCCCTTTCTACCATTCAGGTGATACCCTAGGGAGGGTCTTTGTCAGTCCTCTTTTCCACACTCAGAACTATTCTGATCCATTTGGTTGGACTTTTCTTACTAAAGTGGACACAATCAGTTAGGTAAGTATCACGGATAGTCCAAAATATACTGAGCACTTATGCATTTGCTTGTTTGTTTTGTTTTGTTTTTTTTTTTTCTTTTCTTTTTTATTTAGTACAAGGTGTACAGGGTCTCACTATGTAGATTGGACTTGTAGTGATCTGCCTGTGTTCAGCCTCCTAAGAGCTGGGATTACAGGCATGCATCAACACATCCAGTCTCAATTACCATCTCAGCGTATCCTGGGACAGGGCTGGCATGGCATGCTATGGATTGAACCCTGGCCCCTGTGCACTGCCTAACCAGGTGATTTAGTCTGGTATCTTGTCAGCCCTTGTTTATTTGGTTTTTAATATGCCTATAGATTTACCACATTTCTATGAGTTAATAATTTTTTCTAACAAACAAAATACCAAAGTTTATATAAGAAGTGAATGTGATATTTCCTGATATAACACTCTATTCTATTTTGATCAGCACAAGGTAAATGTATTTTATAAAAAAGTTATTGTCCTGATTAAGGGTTTTTGCAAAGGAAATAATACAGTATAGGAAACATTTTATAAGGTTATTTTATAATAACCAAAGAATTATATACAAAGGTTGCAGGAAATCTGACCACACATTAAACACCAAAGGATGTGAGGGCTGGATCTTAATATCCTGCATGAGTCCAGAAGAAAATTTACAGCCCACATTGTGCCCCCCACAAGTCCAACTGGAGACCTAGAGCTCATGACAATATCTCAGATAGACCTGCTTCATGGATCTGTGTTGGAAAGGCCCAAAGGTCAGACGTGAGAGCCATAAAATCTGTCCAGAGGGATGATCTGTGGTATCAGGCTGAGGAATCTGAACCGGAGCTAGGAAGCAACACTCAAGGTAAGACCTAGAGCTCCTGCAGAGATACCACCACTGTCCTCAGTAGCAGTGAGGTCCCTAGTTCCTCCAGCAATGAAGAAAGCTGTTTCCATTAGGAAAACTAATTGGACAAGCTTCTCGCTGATACTGATCGATGCGTATTTTACCTTCCAGAGCCAGGAAGAAATGCTCAAGATGAGGAACAGAGGTCCCCCAAAATGAATTGTAACCATTCTCAATGACAACCAAGGTCTGGAGCTCCTCCAGTGATAAGAACAGCCAAGTTCATAATGAAAGCTTGCGTGACAACGCCCTCCAGAAGAATAACCCATGAGAACCAGCAGCTTCCAATAGCTCCAGCAGCTTCTGCAGAAAGCATCTTGGATTGTGTCTCAACAGGCTCTCCAGTTCTGCCTCTTACACTGCTGGCAACAATCTTCAGGTTTGCCTCCCACACCCAGGAACATGCTAGTTCAGTTCAGCTGAGTGTTACAAGTTGACCACTGGTTAACAATCCACTACATTTACAGACTTGTGTATGTTGAACCATCCTTGCATTCCTGGGATGAATCTTACCTGGTCATGATGAATGATCTTCTTAATGATTTGTTGTATTCTATTTGCTAGGATTTTATTAAGGATTTTTGCATCTGTGTTCATGAAAGAGGTTGGCCTGTAGTTCTCTTTTTTAGTTGAATTTTTCTCTGGTTTTGGTAACAGTATGTTACTTGTCTCCAGGAATGTTTTTGGGAGCATTGGTTCCTTTTCAAAGAAGCATTTGAGGAGTATTGGGATGATTTCTGTAAATTTCTTATGGATTTTCTTTAGTGGTAGTTTATTTTTTTATTACATTTTGTATTTCTTTGGCTGTTGTTGGGTTATTAAGAGTACGTATATCTTCTTGATTAAGTTTTGGCAAAGTGTACATTTCTAGGAATCCAGCCATTTCATCTGTGTCTTCAATTCTGTGAGAGTAAAGATTCTCAAAGTAGCTTTGATCTACTGGATTTCCACTGGGTCTGTGGTAATGCCACCCTTTTTATTCCTTATTGCTTGAATTTGAGTTTTTTCTTTCCTCTTTTTGGTGAGCTTAGCTAGGGGTTTATCAATTTTATTTAAACTATCAAAGAACCAGCTTTTTGATTCATTAATTCTTTGTATTGTTTTCTTTTTCACGATTGAATTAATTTCGGCTCGAATCTTTATAATTTCCTTCCGTCTTTGGGCTTTGTGTTTGGTTTGCTTTTCTTTTTCTAGATGATCATGTTGCAACATTGGGGTATTTAATTGTTCCTGCTCTGTTTTTTTAATGTGTTATTTCAGAGCTATAGATTTCCCCCTAAGAACTGCTTTCATTGAATTCCCTAAATTCTGGTATGTTGTGTCTGAATTTTCACTAAATTGTAGACATTGTTTAATTTCATCTGTAACCCATTGGTTGCTGAAGAGGGTGCTTTTAATTTCCATGTGTTTGTTGGGTTTTTGTGGTTTCTTTTGTCATCTATTTCCAGTTTTATTGCACTGTGGTCAGATAATATGAATGAGGTAATTTCTATTTTCTTGTATATACTTAAGCATGATCTGTGGACTAGTATATGGTATATTTTACAAAATGTCCCAGAAGCAGCTGGAAAAAAGTGTGTATTCAAAAGTGGTTGGGTAGAACACTCTGTGTATGTCCACTAAGTCCAGTTGTTCCAAGATCTGGTTTAGTTATGCTACTTCTTTGTTAATTTTTTGTCTGCTTGAGCTATCTTTTTGGGATAAGGGGGTATTAAGATTGCAGTATTGGCTATTAGATTTTTCATGTTCATTAAGATTTGTCTTATAAAGTTTGGTGCTCCCATGTTCAGTAAGTATATATTTATGAGTGTTACCTCTTTGTCTTGAATTTTTCCCTTGACCAGTATATAATGACCACCTTTATTTCATTTGATAAATCTTGGTTTGAAGTTCAGACTGTCTGCAAACAAGATTGCTATGCCTGCTTTGTTCTGAGGTGCTGGTGCATGTAGTATTGTTTTCCATCCTTTGACTTTCAGCTTATGAATTTATTTATAAGTTAGGTATGGTTTTTTGTATAGAAGATGTCCTCAGATTTATAAATTTCTCTGTAAAAAATGTGTAACTGCTCTGATCATATTCTATAGAGATTTATGCAAATATCAATATTTGATGGAAAATATCAATTCCAAGTTAAGTTTAAGACATTTGATATTCAGAAAGTCAGTGATGTTATGTTCAAGTACCTGTTACAGAGTAATAGAACCACTAAGCTTCTCTTTTGGAGGCTTAATAATTTAAGTTTACAGACCAAAACTTGGAGAAAAAGAAGGGCTACAAGGATAGCCAATATTTTGGCCCTAACCCTTCAGGGTCAGTGAGGACTCAGGACATAAAAGAACCTGTGCTATAACATCATATAACTCAGTGGTGTCCCAAATTTTCTGTTCAAATAGATTATGGGGCCACAGAGGAAAGAAATTGATGATGTATAGCATGCCTAAGGAGAGCCATCTAGAGAGAAAGTATTCTCTTAGGCTTTCATAGAGAACAAAGTGGTCAAGCAATAGCTGTGACTCATCTAAACAGCTGACACTGACAAAAGTTCTACAAAACACTGTACGTGGTTTCAAGGTAAATCCTGAGGGGATTTGACTGACCTTGGTAGATACAAAAGTTACATGTTTTGTTATACAGTTCTTGCTTTAACTTGCTGTTTACCACTCAGCACAAAAGTTTAACCACAAAGCATAAAACATAAAGCTAGATTAGTATGCTGAGCTGTAAAAGGATAAAATCAACAGCTCCCAACATTGCCAATTCTGTCAGTAACCTACTGTGATTATCAAATATTGGATTATGTAGACAACTACTTTCTCTTAGTTCAATGAGAAGAAATTTTTGTACCAATATTGATTAGAAAAATTATCACATCTATACCCTGTGCTTTGAATAACTACTACAAGGACAACAATATATTCATTGTATCAATTATTGTGAGTGTACTACTAACTTGTTTTGAAATTGTCACATTGTTATCTTATTAAAAGTAATAAAAATATATTGCAGTTAAAAAAGCAATCCACTACAGTTATTTCCCCAATTATGTATATATTTGGCTTAATAATTATATATTAATATATGAGATATAGTAAAAATATGAGGTTTAAAATAAAAATATAATGTTTATTGCACTGAAGATCGTTTTGCCGTACAGCTCCTTCAAAATATTTCCAGTTGTTTAAGTTCATCTATTCTGCCACTTTGTGAGGCAGTTCTCACAGTCACATTTTGTGTCTTTTGGTAGCTGACTTGATATCACAAATCAATTCAAGATGTTTACAGCAATAAAAACTTTACAGTGTGTCTTCCTGCACCTTGTTCACCAGATCTGGCAGCATCTAGGACTTCTGGTTCTTTCTCAGTGTCAAGATGATTATTAAAGCAAATGTATTCGATCAATTTAAGGTTTTTTTTTTTAAATTTATTTTTATTTATTTATTTATTTATTCTTCTTTCAGAACTTTTGTTTATTTATTTTTATGGCCGGCTCAGCCTGCCCTGAGGGCAGGGCTGGCACAGCATGTGGTGCCGGGGATCGAACCGAGGTCCCTGTAGCTGCCTGCAGGCGCTTTAGACCACTGAGCCATCCTGCTGGGCCCTCAATTCAAGGTTTGAAGGCCGCCATGATAGCACAATGAAGACAAACAGAAAAGGACAACCAAAACTGCTTCAGAAAGCTGCAGAACCATGTGATAAGTAGATTTGAAGAAAGGGAGATTATTTTGATCAGCTTATTGACAATTCATTTTACTCTATTTCTTGTATCTATAGTAATACATATTTAAAATTTTAAATATCCACTGTAGTTTTTGATCACACATTGTACATATACATGTTTTAGACGCTATTACTTCACTAATATAATATAAACATGTACTTCAGCAATCACTTATAGTTTTACCAGTTTAATTTCTTTTTAACATATGGTTTTTGTGTTTGAGTACAAAGTGCTCTGAAAGGAATCCTAGGTCTTCACAGGCAGTAGACAAGTGCTCTACCACTTCAGTTCTATTATAAACACTATATTAAAAAAAGATGTGATTAGGCATAGTAAAAACTGAAGCATCTGGTATAAACAAGGGAAAAGACATATTAGTACTATGAAGAAACTGGATTCTCCCTCAATGAATAACTCAAATAAAGAGACAAATTCCTAGGAAAGCACAAACAAATCATATGCAAGGAAAAAAAAAAAACATGTCAGAAAAGCTATAAAGTAGAAAATAAATTAGACATTAATACAAACAATCCATATGGCTTAATTAGTAACTGTTACCATGTTACTAAATATATATATATATATATATATATATATGTATATATATATATATATATGCAATGAACAATTAAATATATAAATCAAATATTGACAGAACTAGAGGAAAAAAACTACAGGAATACAACAGCAGGAGATTTTAATGACCCATTTTCAGAGAAGGATAGATCACCTAGACAGTAAATCAATAGTAAGAGGGTAAACTTGCATAACACTATAGACAAAATGGACCTAACAGTCATATATAGAACATTCCCTCAAACAACAGCAAAAGAAACATTTTTCTCAGGCACAGAAGAAATATCCTCCATTTTAGATAGATTATGTGTTGCTTCACTAAAAGCTCTTAACAATTTAAGAGGTTTGAAATTATGTATATATATATATATATATATATATATATATATATATATATATATATATCTATAATTATATATATGTATCATATCATTTCTGATTATAATAGTATGAAAGTAGAAATAAGTAAAAGGAAAATATTTTGAAAATTGAAAAAAGTATATGAAAATGAAGTGACTTATTCCTAAAGAATTAATAAGTCAAAAGAGAACTTTAGAAATTCTTAAACAAATCAAAACAATACTACAGTATTTCAAATTTATGTAATACAATAATGTTCAGAAATAATAAATGGATTCAGGAAGGTCAGGGTACAATGAATGTCTGAAAAACACTTGTATTTCTTTTCTTTTTTAGTGGAAGCAGGGATGGAACTCAGGACCTTGCACTTGCCAGGCAGGCACTTGTGCCCCTGAGCTATCTCCTCCTCAGCAATGAATTCAGTGAATTTCTCTCTCTCTCTCTCTCTCTCTCTCTCTCTCTCTCTCTCTCTCTCTCTCTTTCTCTCTCTTTTGTGGGACTGGTGATTAAACTCAGAACCTTGAGCTTTTATTTCTTTACACTATAAATTCAGTATCTGAAAAAGAAGTTAAGAAAAAGAATTTTATTAACAAGAGTATAACAATAGCATAAGGAAAGACTAACATAGGGATAACTTTTAAGAAAGCAACAAACAGCTAAAATAGTAAAAATCTTTCACACTTAAAACAACGATGATAGAAACTGTATAGGATACAGAAAGAAAGATATGTACTACATGTTCAAGCTTTTGGAAAATCAATATTGTTAGCACGCTTTTATTACTGCAAGTGATCTGCAGAGCTGATGTCCTTCCCATCAGACCTGGAAGGTCAACAGACCCGAGGAATCTAAAGAAGAAAGAACAGTGGTAGAGAATTATACTACCTGATTTCAAATTAACTTACTAAGTTAATTATGAAAACAATATAGGTCTGGCATAGTATCCAACATAAGTGAAGCAGGGTCAAGATATAAATTCATGTATATATGATCAAATATTCTTTAGCAAGGTTGCTAAGAATAATCAATAGGGAAAGGAAATCTTTCAAATAGATAATAGGTTAAAATGCAAAATGTATAAGAAACCCAAACAACTCAATAACAAAACATCAACCATATTATATAAAAGGGAAAAAGGATTAAACAGAGACATATGAATGATCAACAGGTACATAAAAAAGTATTCAAGGGTGGTTGTGGTGGTGCATGCTTGTAATCCCAGCTCTTGGGATGCTGAGACAGGAGGATCAGTGGGCAACAAAAGTGAGTTCAAGGCCATCTTGAACTGCACAATGAGACCCTGTCTCAAAAAAACCGAAGAAAAAAAGGGTCACTACCAGGCCAAGGTCCATAGTGAGACCCTGTACCAAATCAATCAATCAATCAATCAATCAATCAATCAAATTTTAAAAGCCAAATAAAATGTAAAATATTTTGAAGAAAATGAACCACTCAAATTCTGTGACTTTGGATTAGGCAAAACTTTCTTAGATACAGAAAAATAAAGCAAAACAAGGAAGACATGTTTCAAAGTTTTTTGTTTTTTAAAGGCACATTGACAAAATATGACAACTGGAAAATAAGAGAAAATATTTGTGAGGCATTTGTCTCAAAGAGACTTATAATGAAGATATAAAAGATTTGTTGTATAGTAAATAACATAATGCAGATCACATAATACAAATGACATAATAAATTCAGGTGAGCTAGGTTATATAACTGTTTGATAATTTTAGCAAGGGGGAATTATAGACATCTGACACAAAACTGACTTGCATTTCACTCCTGTTAATCACATTCTTTCCCATCTTCTTCTTGTAATGGAAAGATTAGACGGTGACTCTCTTTCACCTTGAAAAATAATGATAGGAAGGCAGCCTTACCTTGTAGGGCTTGTGATCTATATCTAAGGGAATAATCCAATTCCTTTGTTCTCAGGAGAAACATTAACAAGAAAGAATGAAAATAAAATTGACTTCTAAATTTTCTTTCTAGCAACTTGAAATTTGTCTTTCATTTTGGTACAGTTGATTCCTGATCCAGTGAAATCTAGTAAGTAACATGAGAACTTGCACAATTATAAGCAATGTGTCCTGATTATACCCTTGGAAGCTTTTCCACAGAAAGCAATGTGATAAACTTTCTGTAAATGTGAGCAAGTTCTTGGAGCCATTCAATACATGAGAGCAAAATAAGGGTTCATAGAAGTTACTGATAGCAAACAAGCATCTATAACTTGGAGATTTTTTGTCTACATTTTATTTGCATTAACTTTTCCTGCTCTTATCATGCTTGGGGTCTTTATAGTGTTTAAAATTATTTTATATGATTTAAAATTAAATAGAATGTTAAATAATATTTGAAAGTAAATACATTTTGGTCAATGACTAAAAATCAATTAATTTCATTCATCTAGCACAATTTGTGCCCTAAATAACTCAATGAGCCGTGACACCATCTAAGTCATTTCTAAGATTTAAAAAAAATTACATATTTCAAAAATAGTGAAAAAGATTTTAAAAATTACTATAAAATATTTAAAACATGTCTTTCAAATTTTTCTTTTGCAATATTTTATAGCGTTGTTGTTATGTTATGCACTCAGTTAATTAAGCAATTCTGCTACTATTTTCTGAAGCATTTGATGTCAAACAGAATGCAAAACATATGACTAATTGCTCATTCCTCTGAATTTTGTCTATTTTCTACACTAAAATTTTATCTTACATTCTCAGCTTTCAGCCTTGAGCTTGCAATTTAAAGGTTCTTCATAATTAGTGTGGTTTTCTTCAGGAAATCATTTCCTAAATATATTCATTTCAATGCAAATTGCCTATAATAAATAAATGAATTCCCTTTTTGAGAGAATGATGAACACTACAAAAATAAATATTTTCAAGTAAGATGATTGGGGAGCCTGGGGCTTAGCTCCGTTGTTTAAGCGCTTGCTCAGGCAAACATAATCAGGCGCAGGGGACCTTGGTTCGATCTCCAGCTCCACAAGCCTTATGCAATCCACACTTAAGGTAGCCTGTGCATGCAAAAAAAAAATCCTTCTCAAGTAAGATGATTGTTTAATATAGGATATAAGCACTGCAGTCAAAGTACATGTGTATATAAAATATTTTTCACATTTAATTTTTCGTAATTAACAGTTAACTTCCTGAGTGGTCAGTGCCAGTATTTGTTTCACATATGTGTTCCAAAGAAGAGGTGAATGTCTCATGACCATAGAAAATTGAATCCTTTCACAGTCTCCAGAGAAAACGTAATTCCACTGAGGCACTAATTGTGATTTGTGTGTGAGTTGGGCTCTTTGGATATGTCAAACTCTCCTGTTTTTCTCTGTAAGTTGTCAAATGTATAAACCTTTAATTTCTTATTGAGATATTAGTTATTTTGATTTAAACTATTGAAATGATGTCTTGTAAAGTTTGGTAAAAATGCAGTACAATACAAAATGTATTAGGAATCTTATAAGAGAAAGACATAACAGAAAAAATATCTCTTCTTCTTTCTATAAAATGTAAAGCCATCCACATGTAGAAATTGAATTGTAGAAGCAAGTTGTTGTCTTTCCATGTATGTATTTAGAGTAAGGGATTGCATTATGAAATCATTAATCTATATTCACATAACAACCCCCTCAAACATTGTCTGTTTAACTTTGCACGATTTATGTGGTAATTGTTCTCATTAGACTTTTAATACACAAAGAATAGGATCTATATTGTATTGTAAAATTATATTAAGATACTAAATTATTCATAAATTACATAGTATGACTACTTTTAAATAAGTATTATAAAGGAAAGCCAAATTTTAACACAGGCATGAACCACACACATAAAAAGACATTAAAAGAAAAAACTGATCTAATCATCTCTCAATCTTTGAATTTTTTCTCAATTGCAGAATCTGTAAAGTGTTGGAACATACACAATAAATAGTAGTGCTAAAACAAGACACCACTTGGGAAGCTGAAGCAGGAGGATCATATGAGTTCTAGTACATCTTGAGCTGTGTAGCCAAAACGTATCTCAAAAATGAACAAAGAAATAAAAAGAAAGAGGTCATCGGGTCCGGCGGGATGGCTCAGTGGTCTAAAGCGCCTGCTTGGGAAAGCTTAGGCGGCTTCAGGGACCGCGGTTCCATCCTCGGCACCACATGCTGCGCCAGCCCTGCCCTCTAGGCGGGCTGAGCCGGCCATAAAAATGAGTGAATAAACAAACAAAGGTTCTAAAACAAGAAAAAAAAAAAAAAAAAAAGAAAAGAAAGAGGCCATGAATCTCTGAAAATATATGAAAGAAAATTAAAAATATTCAGGGAAACTTTCTCTTCTTTTTATTCCACCATTAACTGAGCTGAAGTTTCTTTGAATTGTTGTAATTCCTTTGCAGAAGCTCACAGACTTCTGTCGTCAGAGAGTTTTTCATTGAATAGGTAGAAATGCAATTACTGATTTTTTAAAAAAGATTCTAAATATTTCCTCTTGATCTTGAGTACAGTATCTGTAATTACCAATCTATTATGTTATAAATAATATGGTTCTAACCCATATGAGTAACTTGTTTTTCTTCACAGCCGCATAAATCTAATTCGTCAGTCAAATCTGAGGTTTGCTCTTCTCTTACCGTAATCCTTGTATTTTTAATCATGTTTCATATTAATCTCAATTCATTTGCATGATTTTCTCCAATATTCAACCTGTTAAGCCATTTCTATAGAACTTTTTGAAATTTTCCTGTCAATAATTAATTCTAATACATATAACCTCTTATCTCAGAGCCAAATTAATGCTGTTTTTTCCTTGACTACAACTTCTTTCTTTAGATAAGTGCTATTTCTTGTGACTAATAATAAGCATTATTTAAAAATATCGTGTTCTTCAAGATGTCGTTTCCAAATTCTCTCCTAAATCGCTTTGTATGTTATACTATTTTATAACCCAACTATTTTATCTGTCCCCAAACTCATTTAGAAAAACAAACTTTTTGTTTTCTAAACTTTTTTATTAATTAAATTTATTGGTATACTTTCTATACATGTAAGAATCACACTCATCATAGGTAATTTGTACCTTTACATGATATATCTTAGATTGTTTTTTCCCAGGCCCCTCTCATCATGTCGAGCCTTCTTTCCCCTTCATTTACAGCTTTGTTTCCATTTTATTCTCTCTCCCAATTTTTTATCCTTTTCAACAATTTCTTTCCACTTCCAATACCTACTTTTTATACATTTTGGTTCTTATTAATGCTTGCAATTTGTCACATCAGAATAACAATACGATAGTTACACATTTATTTGATATATTTCAAGGAGAATATGATCTCAACATCCACTCATTTAGCTATAAATGACTCAAGTTTATCCTTCTTTGTGGCTTATCAGTATTCCAGCATATAAAGAAAATCTGTCTCTATCTGTTTATGGGCTGATGTGCATCTGGGTTGTTTCCCAGATTCAGCTCTTACAAACTGTGCTACTGTAAACATAGGTGCACAAAGGTGATGGTGGTATGATACTTTTAATTATTTTAGAAAGATGCTAAGGAGGGGAATAGCTGGGTCAAATGGAACCTCTAGTTCTAGTCTTTTTGAGGAATCTCCACATTGATTTCCAATGTGGAATAGTTGCACCAGCATCAACACTGGAGAAGAACTGCTTCTACCCCATGACCCATCCAGCATGTATTTTTGGTTGACCTCTTGATAATAGTCATTTTTTTCTGGAGTGAGATGGACTCTGTGTTGCTTTAATTTGAACCCCTTGAATGATCAGTGGGTTTGAACAGTTCTTAATATTTATTTGCCATTTGTTCTTCATCATCTGAGAAGTATAAGACCAATTTCTTTAATAGGAAACATTAGTCCTTATCTTCTCATCTCAATCTTTCAATCTCCATGCCTGGCACAGTGAGAGATCAAGTAAATCTTGCTGAGTGAGTCATTTTACTTATATATTTTAATTGATTAATTTCTCAATTGTAAAGTTTAAGTCAATTTGCTTATCAATCATTGAATATTTCTGTTGTTCTTTGAAGTAATTTCACATACCTTATCATAAAAGGTGATATTGCATATTATCTTGTTTCTGATAAACTTTTCAGTAAAATTTCCTACTACTAGTTTCTCTCATCTACTCACACTCTCTCAGTCCTCGCTTTACTCCAGATGTTTGCAGCTGCTGTTCCTTGTACTAAGGACAGCATTCTTATTTATAATTTTGGACCTAATCTAGGAAAACTTTACTAAGAACCGTTCCTTCTCCATAGACATAAGATGTGTGGTTTCATATGTACCTAACCACCCTCTACTTGACCTGTCATTGTACTTAACATAGTCTTGCCAACATTAATTTCTCTGTTGTGTCTTCAGAGTGCTAGCTCCCTGAAGCTCAGTCTGTAAGTGGCATATACTATAAGCAATTTCCTGTGGATTCACTTATTATGGTTTTTCCAGGCTCTAAAAAAGTAACTGACAGAAAATTTTAAGTGTTTATTGAATAAATGGAAGCAATCCAAAGATTTCACCTTATTGTGTAGAAAAGAGAAATCCAAAGGGAGAAAGCAAAGGGGAATAATAAGCTCTCTGAATGCAGCAACCATTCCCAGGTGCATGGCTTTTTCATCTTTGTAATCTCCTCAAAGAACCGAGGACACAGAGGATGTCTAACAATTATTTTTAGTGTTGAATAACAATGACTATGTTATCAAAAGAAGAAATTCAAGAGCACCTTGGAAATAATGGAGGATTCTTGCTGCTGTTTCCCTTGAAGCTTCACCTTGTGCCTTAATCAACTATCAGAGAGGAGGTGCAGTAAAAGGAGCAGTGCCACTTAGAATCCCCAGACAGGTATTGAAGGCGCACTCTTTTCCACCCCCTGTGACACAGGCTGTTGTTTCATATTTTTATGTGGAAGGAACAACAGAGACACAAATGAGGTCAGCATAAGTCCTTACAAAACTCCGACAGATTATGTCCTCAGAAATCCTGGAGAGTTAGTTAGAGGGTTCCTTAGGTGAGTGTATAGTTAGAGGATATAGTCATTTTTCTCTAATTTTGTCTCCTTTTTGCTGCTTCAGAATTCAGGAGTCTTGCCTGTTTTCTGAGCATACATTAACATGCATGGTGCCTTCCATATTTAAACTCAAAGTCATACTTTTATCTTCCTACTTGCCTTCTCTTTATTTATTTTGCCTTTTTTTTTCTTCAAGAAAGAAATACTTGGTCTTAACTTCTGTAATTTCTGACTTTCATGTGTTCCTTTATTGCCTTCTTTAGTGTACTCTGTTTTTTTGTTTTTCTTCTTCAGTGCCAGCGATCAAACTTGGGACCTTGTGCTTGTCAGTCAGATATGTATACTGCTGAGCTATATCCCTGGCTATAGCATATTCTGTTGTTATCTGTTGCTAGCTTGAATGTGGTTAAGCTTAATTAACATGTTTTCTGCAAAGGATGGAGGTTCCCCACTAAGGGGGAAATTATTTCATGGCATAGCTTCTTTAACAAACATAGATTGATCCACCAAGTTGTTAGGTATTGGAGAGCAAGAGCGAGAGCGAGAGCGAGCGAGAGAGAGAGAGAGAGAGAGAGAGAGAGAGAGAGAGAGAGAGAGAAAGAGAGAAAGAATCTCTGTCATTGTTTTATGCAATACAGATAGAAGATAGTTACTTTCCAGTCTAACTTGTCATTTGTATTTTCCATCACAGGAATTAAATGAGGGCCTTCGATTAAAATGAACTTAGAAATAAGTACAGATACACAACACATACGATTGTAATTATATGGTTTGTATACAGTGAAATTTTGATTTAAATATTGATATCTTCATGTTTGTTTTGTTAAATGAATATCATTAAATTAGAATTACTCTAGTTAAGCAATGCAGAATTTAATATAATGTCATTAGAAAACATATAGAACAACCTGTCACATAAAATCAGTAATTGAATATTTATTTCTTGAATAACAGAAGCCTTTGTGGCTATGACAGCTTTTTGAAATGGCTCCTTTGTTAATAACATCAATAGTATGTTCTGTGTGTGAGAACATTGTGATTTTTGTCCTCTTTTGTATGGACTTTGAAGAATTCACTTCATTCATAAGAATCCCCTCTCTTATAAAAGTAAGTTTTTCTTCAGCGTTAGTAATCTCAAAATGTGTTTCTCAGGAAGACAGGGTTAGCAAAAATAGTACATGAAACTGGCAAAAGAGCTATAACAACTTATGGTATTTTCTAAAACAGAGAGTGAAACAAATACGTATTTCCCCTAACACCACATGCATTACTTTCTCTCATAGGTTTGACAAGCCTCCCACCAGACTGCACTCAAATGTGAGCAGGTATCATTTGCTTACTAATTATAGCTGATTCCCAAAAATGATGGAATTCAAAATTGCCTTTATATATACTCACACTGCTTTTTAATAAATAAATAAATGAAATGTACACCTTATATATTTTAGAATATATTAAAAATAGCTTCAAAATCAATAGTTGAAATTTTCAGTGGCATGGAGTAGGGGATGGATCTAGGCAAGATGTTTCTTTAATTTTGGTGGCTCCTTAAAACATATTCTGCATATGATAATCACTCAAAACCAGGAGTGTAGAATCTGCTTTCAATGCATATTTGCCAAAGTAGACATTATTCATTATGCATGATTGGAATTCTAATCTTACTGAAAGTATATTGATATAAATGTACAGAAAATTCACCTTGGCTTTACTTGAAGAAATTACATTCATGATCTTTACCCTTTTGATTATTAATGGATTTTGCTGTTCTTCCTTTTAAAACTGCAATGGATAACAATAACAATAATAGGTTGTTTTTCCTGTACCCTGGACATTTATACATATATCTTACCTGATAGATCACTGCTATTGTCTCCATAAAACCCAGTGTCAACTGCCTGAGCATTGTTTCTGAGAGACGAAATGTTATTTCTCAGTTAATAGTCTGTTACTGCCTTGACTTGCCTTTGGGTACTTTTCATTCTCTCATATTTCAGAAGATGGTCAGTGTTTTAGCCACTTTTCACTTTTTCTGGGATAAAATATATGACAACCAAAATTAAGGAGGGAAAGCCTTATTTAGCTCACAGTTCACGGAGGTGTCAGTCCATGCTCTGCTGGCTCCAAGGCACAGAGACCCATGGCAGAGGGCAGTAGCTCATGGTGGCAGAAAATAGCAAAGAGCAAAGAGAGCAGCAGCTGCTGCAGGCTTCAGGCAAATGTCTCTACCTTCTATGCTGACTGCAGAGACTGGTGTTTCTCAGAGTAAGTGGAACTCTCCATCTTTTCTCAGTTCCCTTTTATGTACTTGAAGTCCTAAGTCACTCTAGGGTGGACTTCCATGTCCTGGGGGGGAATGGCCCCATGGCCAGGGTCAGGCCTTCATGCCATAGCATGTGGAATTGCTGAGCAGATTTAAACTTCAAACTTTGGAAGTTAACACTATGTATCAACTACTACAGTCAGAGGGTGTGCTTAAGGAGGGCAGGCAAGTATGCTTCCACATTCCTGCTTCCACTGAATTTCTTCTTTTCTCTGTCACATAATATGGCTGTTTTTCCCTCCTAATACACCATTGATTTCACTGGAGTGTCACACTCACAGGGCTGTTGAGTTTAGCTGGCTTTTGCTGATGGTACCAGGTGAAACTAAGGTAAGACTTTTACAATTATGTTTGATGGAGAGATATAGCTGTTCCTCAAAATCCCATCTATTCTTATGCCAGTGGTTTCTTATTAAGTAACATCTTCTTCCAGGCTCCATGTTCTTTCTGGGATCTGGAACGCTTCTCCGTTTTCCTCTACTACTACTTTTGTTTCAAGATTGCTCTTCAATCTTTTATCTTATAAATAATACAATACGTATCTCATATTATTACACAAAAGAATTTTTTTTCTTGATTGATATTTTGAAGATCTATCTATACTAGGGCCATCAGTTTATTTATCCATAATCCAGAAGACATATTTAATGCAATAAATTTATTAATTAGATATGCTGTCATAAACCTTTAGCCTCTGTGCCTCCATTTTATGATGACTAGAATGCTCTAGATAGCATGAGACAGTGTCAGATTTTGAACTCATGCAGTTTCTTATGTCAGTGATTATACTGTCGAACTTCCCCATTGATATTAGTGCTATGAGTGACAGGCACATTAGTGCTCTCTCTGGGAGCTGATCGTTTTTGCTTTAGGTAGGATTAAGACTGACAAAAGTTCACTCTCAGCTGGACTAAGCGTTTAGCATATTTGTCCCTGACTTCCAATGCTTGGTCTCCTTTTTATTAGAGCATTTATAATGTAAAACTCTCCATTTCATTGTCTTCTCTGCTCATGGGATATGCAACCTTTCTATCTTCTCCTTGCTAGTTTCATGACCACAGGATGCTCTTTTCAAGTTCCGGGAAGTTGTCACTTTAAAATGTATTTATCAGAAAAATGGTTCTCTTTCCTATGTATGAACCAAAGCTTCTCTCTCAGTTCTGAGGAAATATACCTTATGAAGGTTTACTTACTATTAATGACAAAATACTTGTATATTCACCACATAACAAATTGCCACTGATGAGACACAGGTAAGAATAAAAATTACCACGTTATTTGTTTTCCTTTTTAAAATTTTTATTCATTTTAATGAGAAACAAAGACAAAATAGCAATGAAACAGTTTCAAAACAAGTTAGAAGGTAGGCTACAATAATTAATACAATGCATGTTATCTGTTCATAATAGTTATTCAGAGGCTAAGATATAGACCTGATATCTTTTCTAAACAATATTAGTATAAACTTTCTCATTGAACTAAGTGTAAGTATCTACATACCTGTCCTGTCTAGTGCATCTATCTATCTATCTATCTATCTATCTATCTATCTATCTATCTATCTATCTATTTCTTTTTAAAGTTTCTAATAATAGGAGAAAATATCATACCATATCTTATAAGTAGATTGTAAGTCAAAGATACAGTATGAATCATTAAGCAAAAAGTATAATTAAACAATATTCAGAAAATTAATTAAATATTAACTAGTGTAAATTAAACATTTTAAAACAATACTCCAAAATTTAAGTCAGATGGAGTCCAACTTAGAGACCAGAATGTTGTACATCATGTACATGAATTTGTAATTAATTCAAAGTACTCATATAGTATTTTAATAGGTTAATATATACAAAGATATTAACTAATAAAATTTTTCCATGGTAGTAAAGAATTACTAAGAATAAAACATAACATAAATATTGAAATGGCAAATATATAACTAGAACTTCTAACAGTTTGGGGATAGGATATTCCACAAAGTTCTAGTATGTTGTGGGCAAGGACAGTGTCCATGATGCTTACTGGTGGCCAGGTGTCACTTGTAGGACTGGGCTACTGCTACTTCCTTGATATCCACCCTGTAGAACTGGACGGAATCATGACCCATAGGGTGCAGGAAAAGTCCATTTGTAGAATATGATGATGGAAATATTTTGCAGCTGAATACAAAAGAAAACTTGAAAGACTGCTTTTGTATACCTCTTTTTCTCCTGTGTTTAATTGTTTTCCCTATTCAGTGGGATCTTTCCATTCTCCTTCATGGAGTTGTGGTCATTTTGATCTCTCTCTAGAATATTTTTTCGTAAACTGTGTAGGGTTGTTTTTGTCATCAAGAAATTCTTTAGTTTTTCTTCGTCATGGAAGTATTTCACTTCTCCATTATACTCGAAAGAGAGTTTTTCAGGGTATATCAGCTGGGTTGGAATTTGTTTTCTTGCAAGACTTAAAGTACTTTGCTCCATGCTTTTCTTGACTTAATGGTTTGTTTGGAGAAATTTGCCATTATTCTGATGGGTTGTCCTTTAAATGTGATCTGTTTCTTTTCTCTAACAGATTTTAGTATACTGTACTTGTGCTGAATTTCTGGGATCTTGATTATTATATATCGGGGTGTGGTTTTAATTGGGTTGGTGTTATTTGGAGTTCTATATGCTTTGGTTACCGGAATGTCAGTTTGTTTCCCTATATTTGAGAAGTTTTCTGATATTACTTCTGCACATATATTCTTTTTATATCACTTGTATTGTCTCCTTCTTTCTCATTGATGCATACTTGTCTCATGTTGCTTATCTTTGCATCATCTTGCAGATTTTGAGTCATTTTTTTTCTGCATCCTAGTTGTTTTTGAAAGATCTTTTGTTACATTTTCACTAGCTGCAATGGCGTCTTTAAGGTCTGAAAGTGTATTTTCACTTTCATTGAAATGTTTTTGCCAGCTTGTGATTGAGTTTTTTTTTTTTTTTTTTTTTTTTTTTTTTTTTTTTTTTTTTTTTTTTTTTTTTTTTTTTTTTTTTTTTTTTTTTTTTTTTTTTTTTTTTTTTTTTTTTTTTTTTTTTTTTTTTTTTTTTTTTTTTTTTTTTTTTTTTTTTTT